>CAXDIG010000093.1:25409-92604 GCA_963989225.1 Dromius quadrimaculatus
ATATAATGCAGATAGCGCTCTGAAAACACGAAATATGATGTTTTCGTCGATAGATTCATACATATTATGAGGTCCTGAAGAGGAATATGAAACTTTTTGATTGTGAAAATTTGCGCGGATAAGCGTGAATTCGACTTATTCCAAAGTATGTAAAACTGAAATTGCACTCTAAAAACATGAAATATGATGTATTTGGTGCTAGATTCTGCCATACAACGCACTTTTGAAGCTAAATCTTGCTTCTGAACAGATTTACAGAGTCAAAAATTTCTCAACAAGACTCTGGAAAAACGTTGATAACTCGCTGGAAACGCAAAATTTTGTGCATTTAAGGACGGATTCATGCGTATTATGTTGTATTGGATAGATTAATGTGATTTGCGATAGTTTGAGACTGCACAGAATGTGGTAATTTTGACTTATTTCAAACTTCATTTAACTGCAGATAGCGCTCTGAAAAAACACGAAATATGATGTTTTTGTCGACAGATTCATACATATTATGAGGTCCTGAATAGGAATATGAACTTTTTGATTGTGAAAATCTGCGCGGAAAAGCGTGAACTTTGACTTATTCCAGAGTTTGTAAAACTGCAAATTGCACTCTAAAAACACACAATATGATGTATTTGGTGCTAGATTTTGCCATATAACGCACTTTTGAAGCAAAATCTTGCTTCTGAGCAGATTTACAGAGTGAAAATTCTCTCAACAGGACTCAGAAAAATGCTGATAACTCGCTGGAGACACAAAATTTTGTGCATTTGAAGACGGATTCATGCGTATTATGTTGTATTGGATAGGTTTATGTGATTTGCGATACTTTGAAACTGCTCAGAATGTGGTAATTCTGACTTATTTCAACTTCATATAACTGCAGATAGCGCTTTAAAAACACGATATATGATGTTTTCGTCGATAGATTCATACATATTATGAGGTCCTGAATAGGAATATAAACTTTTTGATTGTGAAAATCTGCGCTGAAAAGCGTGATTTCTACTTATTCCAAAGTTTGTGAAACTGCAAATAGCACTCTAAAAACACGGAATATGATGTATTTGGTGCTAGAATCTGCCATATAACGCACTTTTGGAGCAAAATCTTGCTTCTGAGCAGATTAACAGAGTCAAAAATTTCTCAACGTGACTCAAAAAAGACGCTGATAACTCGCTGGAAACGCAAAATTTTGTGCAATTGAGGACGGATTCAGGCGTGTTATGTTGTATTGGATAGATTTATTTATTTGCGATACTTTGAAACTGCTCAGAATGTGGTAATTTTGACTTATTTCAAACTTCATGTAACTGAAAATAGCGCTCTGAAAACACGAAATATGATTTTTTTGTCGATAGATTCATACATATTATGACGTCCTGAATAGGAATATGGACTTTTTGATTGTGAAATTCTGAGCGGAAAGCGTGATTTCGACTTATTCCAAAGTTTGTGAAACTGCAAATAGCACTCTAAAAACAGGAAATATAATGTATTTGGTGCTAGATTCTGCCATATAACGCACTTTTTGGATAGATTTATGTGATTTGCGATACTTTGAAACTGCTCGGAAAGTGGTAATTTTGACTTATTTCAAACTTTATCTAACTGCAGATAGCGCTCTGAAGACACGAGATATGATGTTTTTGCCGATGGATTCATACATATTATGAGGTCCTGAATAGGAATATGAACTTTTTGATTGAGAAAATCTGCGCGAAATAGCGTGATTTCGATTTATTCCAAAATTTGTAAACTGCAAATAGCACTCTAAAAACACGAAATAAGATGTATTTGATGCTAGATTCCTGCCATATAACGCACTTTTGAAGCAGAATCTTGCTTCTGAGCAGATTTACAGAGTCAAAGATTTCTCAACGAGACTCAGAAAAAACGCTGATAACTCGCCTGAAACGCAAAATTTTGTGCACTTGAGGACGAATTCATGGGTATTATGTTGTATTGGATAGATTTATGTGATCTGCGATACTTTGAAACTGCTCAGAATGAGGTAATTTTGACTTATTTCAAACTTCATATAACTGCAGATAGCGCTCCGAAAACACAAAATATGATGTTTTTGTCGATAGATTCATACATATTATGAGGTCTTGAATGGGAATATGAACTTTTTGATTGTGAATATCTGCGCGAAGAAGCGTGATTTCTATTTATTCCAAAGTTTGTAAAACTGCAAATAGCACTCTAAAACACGAAATAAAATGTATTTGGTGCTGGATTCTGCCATATAACGCACTTTTGAAGCCAAATCTTGCTTCTGAGCAGATTTACAGAGTCAAAGATTTCTCAATGAGACTTAGAAAAAACGCTAATAACTCGCTGGAGACGCAGAAGTTTGTGCATTTGAGGACGGGTTCATGCGTATTATGTTGTATTGGATAGATTTATTTGATTTGCGATACTTAGAATTTGCTCAGAATGTGGTAATTTAGACTTATTTCAATCTTCATGTAACTGCAGATAGTGCTCTGAAAACACAAAATATGATGTTTTTGTCGATAGATTCATACATATTATGGGGTCCTGAATATAAATGTGAACTTTTTGATTGTGAAAATCTGCGCGGGAAAAGCATAATTTCGACTAATTCCAAAGTTTGTGAAACTGCAAATAGCACTCTAAAAACACGTAATATGATGTATTTGGTGCAAGATTCTGCCATATAACGCACTTTTGGAGCAAAATCTTGCATCTGAGCAGATCTACAGGGTCAAAAATTTCCCAACGAGACTCAGAAAAAACTCTAATAACTCGCTGTGAAAACGCATAATTTCGTGCATTTGAACACGGATTCATGCGTATTATGTTGTATTGGACAGATTTATGTGATTTGCGATACTTTGAAACTGCTGAGAATGTGGTAATTTTGATTCATTTCAAGCTTCATATAACTGCAGATAGCGCTCTAAAAACACGAAATATGATGTTTTTGACGATAGATTCATACATATTATGAGGTCCTGAATATGAATGTGAACTTTTTGATTCTGAAGTTCTGCGCGGAAAAGCGTGATTTCGACTTATTCCAAAGTTTGAGAAACTGCAAATAGCACTCTAAAAACAGGAAATATGATGTATTTACTGCTAGATTCTGCCATATAACGCACTTTTGAAGCAAAATCTCACTTCTGAACAGATTTACAGAGTCAAAAATTTCTCAACGAGACTCAGAAAAAACGTTGTCAACTCGCTGGAAACGCAAAATTTTGTGCATTTGAGGACAGCTTTATGCGTATTATGTTGTATTGGATAGATTCATGTGATTTGCGATACTTTGAAACTGCTCAGAATGTGGTAATTTTGTCTTATTTCAAACTTCATATAACTGCAGATAGCGCTCTGAAAACACAAAATATGATGTTTTTGTCGATAGATTCATACATATTATGAGGTCCTGAATAGGAATATGAACTTTTTGATTGTGAAAATTTGCGCGGAGAAGCGTGATTCCGACTAATTCCAAAGTTTGTAAAACTGCAAATAGCACTCTAAAAACACGAAATATATTGTATTTGGTGCTGGATTCTGCCATATAACGAACTTTTGGAGCAAAATCTTCCTTTCTGAGCAGATTTACAGAGTCAAAAATTTCTCAATGAGACTCAGAAAAAACGCTAATATCTCGCTGGAAACGCAAGAGTTTGTGCATTTGAGGACGGATTTATGCGTATTATGTTGTATTTGATAGATTTATGTGATTTGCGATACTTAGAAACTGCTCAGAATGTGGTAATTTTGACTTATCTCAAACTTCATATAATTGCAGATAGCGCTCTGAAAACACTAAATATGATGTTTTTGTCGATAGATTCATACATATTATGAGGTCCTGGAGAGTAGTATGAACTTTTTGATTGTGAAATTCTGCGCGAAAAAAGCGTGATTTCGACTTATTCCAGAGTATGTAAGACTGCGAATGGCACTCTAAAAACACGAAATATGATGTATTTGGTGCTAGATTTTGCCATATAATGCACTTTTGAAGCTAAATCTTGCTTCTGAGCAGATTCACAGAGTCAAAAATTCCTGAACGAGACTCGGAAAAAAACGCTGATAACTCCCTGGGAACGCAAAATTTTGTGCATTTGAGGATGGATCCATGCGCATTATGTTGTATTAGATAGATTTATGTTATTTGCGATACTTTGAAACTGCTCAGAATGTGGTAATTTTGACTTATTTCAAACTTCATAAAACTGCAGATAGCGCTCTGAAAACACGGAATATGATGTTTTTGTCGATAGATTCATACATATTATTAGGTCTTGAATAGGAATATGAACTTTCTGACTGTGAAAATCTGCGCGGAGAAGCGTGATTTCGACTTATTCCAAAGTTTGTAAAACCGCAAATAGGCACTCTAAAAAGAAGAAATATGATGTATTTGGTGCTAGATTCTGCCATATTACGCTTTTTTGAAGCAAAATCTTGCTTCCGAGCAGATTAACAGAGTCAAAAATTTCTCAACGAAACTCAGAAAAAACGGTGTTATCTCGCTGGAAGCGCGAAATTTTGTGCATTTGAGGACGGATTCATGCGTATTATGTTGTATTGGATTGATTTATGTGATTTGCGATACTTTGAAACTGCTCAGAATGTGGTAATTTTAACTCATTTCAAACTTCATATAACTGCAGATAGCGCTCTGAAAACACAAAATATGATGTTCTTGTCGAAAGATTTATACATATTATTAGGTCCTGAATAGAAATATGAACTTTTTAATTGCAAAAATCTGCCCGGAAAAGCGTGATTTCGACTTATTTCAAGGTTTGTAAAACTGCAAATAGCACTCTAAAAACACGAAATATGATGTATTTGGTGCTAGATTCTGCCATATACCGCACTTTTGAAGCAAAATCGTGCTTCTGAGCCAATTTACAGAGACAAAAATTTCTCAACGAGACAGAAAAAACGCTGATAACCCGCTGGAAATGCAAAATTTTGTGCATTTGAGGACGAATTCATGCGTATTATGTTGTACTGGATAGATTTATGTGATTTGCGATACTTTGAAACTGCTTGGAATGTGGTAATTTTGACTTATTTCAAACTTCATATTACTGCAGATAGCGCTCTAGAAACACAAAATATGATGTTTTTGTCAATATATTATGAGGTCCTGAATGGGAATATGGACTTTTTGATTGTGGAAATCTGCGCGGAGAGGCGTGATTTCAACTTATTCCAAAGTTTGTAAAACTGCAGATAGCACTCTAAAAACAAGAAATATGAAATATTTGGTGCTAGATTCTGCCATATAACGCACTTTTGAAGCAAAATCTTGCTTCTGATACTGATTTACAAAGTCAAAAATTTCTCAACGAGACTCAGAAAGAACGTTGTTAACTCGCTGGAAACGCACAATTTTGTGCATTTAAAAACAGCTTCACGCGTATTATGTGGCATTGGATAGATTTATGTGATTTGCGATACTTTGAAACTGCTCAGAATGTGGTAATTTTGACTTATTTCAAACTTCATATAACTGCAGATAGCGCTCTAGAAACACGAAATATGATGTTCTTGTCGATATATTATGAGGTCCTGAATGGGAATATGAACTTTTCGATTGTGAAAATCTGCGCGGAAAAGCGTGATTTCGACCTATTCCAAATTTTGTAAAACTGCAAATAGCACTCTAAAAACATGAAATATGATGTATTTGGTGCTAGATTCCGCCATATAACGACTTATGGAGCAAAATCTTGCTTCTGTGCAGATTTACAGAGTCAAAAATTCCACAACAAGACTCAGAAAAAACGTTGATAACTCGCTGGAAACGCAAAATTTTTTGCATTTGAGGACAAATTCATGCGTATTATGTTGTATTGAATAGATTTTTTTTGATTTGCGATACTTTGAAATTGCTCAGAATGTGGTATTTTTGACCTATTTAAAACTTCATATAACTGCAGATGGCGCTCTAAAAACACGGAATATGAAGTTTTTGTCGATAGATTCATAAATATTATGAGGTGTTGAATATAAATGTGAACTTTTTGATTGTGAAAATCTGCGCGAAAAAGCGTGAATTCTAGTTATTCCAAAGTTTGAAACACTGCAGATAGCACTCTAAAACACGAAATATGATTTATTTGGTGCTAGATTCTGCCATATAACGCACTTTTGGAGCAAAATCTTGCTTCTGAGCAGATTTACAGACTCGAAAATTTCTCAACGAGACTCAGAAAAAACGCTGATATCTCGCTGGGAACGCAAAATTTTGTGCATTCGAGGACGGATTCATGCGTATTATGTATTGGATAGATTTATGTGATTTGCGATACTTTGGAACTGCTCAGAATGTGGTAATTTTGACTTATATTAAACTTCATATAACTGCAGATAGCGCTCTGAAAACACTTAATATGATGTTTTTGTCGATAGATCTATACATATTATGAGGTCCTGAATAGGAATATGAACTTTTTGATTGTGAAAATCTGGGCGGAAAAGCGTGTTTTCGACTGATTCCAAAGTTTGTATAACTGCAAATAGCACTCTAAAAACACGAAATATGATGTATTTGGTGCTGGATTCTGCCATATAACGCACTTTTGGGGCAAAATCTTCCTTCTGAGCAGATTTACAGAGTCAAAAATTTCTCAATGAGACTCAGAAAAAACGCTAATAACTCGCTGGAAACGCAGAAGTTTGTGCATTTGAGGACGGATTCAGGGCGTATTATGTTGTATTGGATAGATTCATGTGATTTGCGATACTTTGAAATCGCTCAGAATGTGGTTATTTTGACTTATTTCAAACTTCATATAACTGCAGATAGCGCTCTGAAAACACAAAATATGATGTTTTTGTCGATAGATTCATACATATTATGAGGTCTTGAATAGGAATATGAACTTTTTAGTTGTGAAAATCTGCGCGGAAAAGCGTGATGTCGACTTATTCCAAAGTTTGTAGAACTGCAAATAGCACTCTAAAATCACGGAAGTAAGGTGTATTTGGTGCTAGATTCTGCCATATAACGCACTTTTGAAGCAAAATCTTGCTTCTGAGCAGAATAACCGAGTCAAAAATTTCTCAACGAGACTCAGAAATAACGCTAAAAACTTGCTGGAAACGTAAAATGTTGTGCATTGATGAACGGATTCATGCGTATTATGTTGTATTGGATAGATTCAAGAGATTTGCGATACTTTGAAATCGCTCAGAATGTGGTAATTTTGACCTATTTCAAACTTCATACAACTGCAGATAGCGCTCTAAAAACACGAAATATGAAGTTTTTGTCGATAGATTCATACATATTATGAGGTTCTGAATATGAATGTGAACCTCTTGATTGTGAAAATCTGCGCGGAAAAGCGTGATTTCGAGTTATTCCAGAGTTTGAAACACTGCAAATAGCACTCTAAAACACGAAATATGATGTATTTGGTGCTAGATTCTGCCATATAACGCACTTTTGAAGCAAAATCTTGCATCTGAGCAGATTTACAGAGTCAAAAATTTCTCAATGAGACTCAGATAAAACGCTGATAACTCGCTGGAAACGCAAAATTTTGTGCATTTGAGGACGGATTCATGCGTATTATGTTGTATTGGATAGATTTATGTGATTTGCGATACTTTGAAACTGCTCAGAATGTTGTAATTTTGACTCATTTCAAACTTCATATAACTGCAGATAGCGCTCTGGAATCACGAGATATAATGTTTTTGTCGATAGATTCATACATATCATGAGGTCCTGAATATGAATGTGAACTTTTTGATTGTGAAAATCTGCGCGGATAAGCGTGGTTCCGAGTTATTCCAAAGTTTGTGAGACTGCAAATAGCACGCTAGAACACGAAATATGATGTATTTGGTGCTGGATTCTGTCATATAACGCCCTTTTGAAGCAAAATCTTGCATCTGAGCAGATTTACAGAGTCAAAAATTTCTCAATGAGACTCAGACAAAACGCTGATAACTTGCTGGAAACGCAGAACTTTGTGCATTTGAGGACGGATTCATGCGTATTATGTTGAATTGGATAGATTTATGTGATTTGCGATACTTTGAAACTGCTCATAATGTGGTAATTTTGACTTATTTCAAACTTCATATAACTGCAGATAGCGCTCTGAAAACACGAAATATGATGTTCTTGTCGAAAGATTTATACATATTATCAGGTCCTGAAAGAAATATGAACTTTTTGATTGCAAAAATCTGCGCGGAAAAGCGTGATTTCGACTTACTTCAAGGTTTGTAAAACTGCAAAAAGCACTCTAAAAACTTGAAATATGATGTATTTGGTGCTAGACTCTGCCATATACCGCACTTTTGAAGCAATATCTTGCTTCTGAGCCAATTTATAGATACAAAAATTTCTCAACGAGACTCAGAAAAAACGCTGATAACCCGCTGAAAACGCAAAATTTTGTGCATTCGAGGACGGATTCATGCGTATTATGTTGTATTGGATAGATTAATGTGATTTACGATACTTTGAAACTACTCAGAATGTGGTAATTTTGACTTATTTCAAACTTCATATAACTGCAGATAGCGCTCTAGAAACACGAAATATGATGTTTTTGTCGATATATTATGAGGTCCTGAATGAGAATATGAACTTTTTAATTGTAAAAATTTGCGCGGAAAAGCGTGATTTCGACCAATTCCAAAGTTTGTAAAACTGCGAAAAGCACTCTAAAAACATGAAATATGATGTATTTGGTGCTAGATTCCGCCATATAACGACTCATGAAGCAAAATCTTTCTTCTGAGCAGATTTACTTAGTCAAAAATTTCACAACAAGACTCAGAAAAAACGTTGATAACTCGCTGGAAACGCAAAATTTTTTGCATTTGAGGACAAATTCATTCGTGTTTTGTTGTATTAAATAGATTTATGTGATTTGCGATACTTTGAAATTGCTCAGAATGTGGTAATTTTGACCTATTTCAAACTTCATATAACTGCAGATAGCGCTCTAAAAACACGGAATATGAAGTTTTTGTCGATAGATTCATACATATTATGAGGTGTTGAATATAAATGTGAACTTTTTGATTGTGAAAATCTGCGCGGAAAAGCGTGATTTCGAGTTATTCCAAAGTTTGAAACACTGCAAAAAGCACTCTAAAACACGAAATATGATGTATTTGGTGCTAGATTCTGCCATATAACGCACTTTTGGAGCAAAATCTCACTTCTGAGCAAATTTACAGAGTCAAAAATTTCTCAACGAGTCTCAGAAAAAACGCTGATAACTTGCTGGAAACGCAAAATTTTGTGCATTTGAGGACGGATTCATGCGTATTATGTTGTATTGGATGGATTTATGTGATTTGCGATACTTTGAAACTGCTCAGAATGTGGTAATTTTGACTTATTTCAAACTTCATATAACTGCAGATAGCGCTCTGGAATCACGAGATATGATGTTTTTGTCGATAGACTCATACATATTATGAGGTCCTGAATATAAATGTGAACTTTTTGATTGTGAAAATCTGCGCGGAAAAGCGTGATTCCGAGTTATTCCAAAGTTTGTAAGACTGCAAATAGCACGCTAGAACACGAAATATGATGTAATTGGTGCTAGATTCTGCCATATAACGCACTTTTGGAGCAAAATCTTGCATCTGAGCAGATTTACAGAGTCAAAAATTTCTCAATGAGACTCAGACAAAACGTTGATAACTTGCTGGAAACGGAAAATTTTGTGCATTTGAGGACGGATTCATGCGTATTATGTTGAATTGGATAGATTTATGTGATTTGCGATACTTTGAAACTGCTCAGAATGTGGTAATTCTGACTGATTTCAAACTTCATATAACTGCAGATAGCGCTCTGAAAACACGGAATATGATGTTCTTGTCGAAAGATTCATACATATTATTAGGTCCTGAATAGAAATATGAACTTTTTGATTGCAAAAATCTGCGCGGAAAAGCGTTATTTCGACTTACTTCAAGGTTTGTAAAACTGCAAATAGCACTCTAAAAACACGAAATATGATGTATTTGGTGCTAGATTCTGCCATATACCGCACTTTTGAAGCAAAATCTTGCTTCTGAGCCAATTTACAGAGACAAAAATTCCTCAACGAGACTCAGAAAAAAACTCTGATAACCCGCTGAAAACGCAAAATTCTGTGCATTTGAGGACGGATTCATGCGTATTATGTTGTATTGGATAGATTTATGTGATTTGCGATACTTTGAAACTGCACAGAATGTGGTAATTTTGACTTATTCCAAACTTCTTATAACTGCAGATAGCGCTCTAGAAACACGAAATATGATGTTTTCATCGATATAGTATGAGGTCCTGAATGGGAATATGAACTTCTTGATTGTGAAAATCTGCGCGGAAAAGCGTGATTTCGACCGATTCCAAAGTTTGTAAAACTGCGAAAAGCACTCTAAAAACATGAAATATGATGTATTCGGTGCTAGATTCCGCCATATAACGACTTATGGAGCGATATCTTGCTTCTGAGCAGATTCACAGAGTCAAAAATTTCACAACAAGACTCAGAAAAAACGTTGATAACTCGCTGGAAACGCAAAATTTTTTGCATTTGAGGACAAATTCATGCGTATTATGTTGTTTTGAATAGATTTATGTGATTTGCGATACTTTGAAATTGCTCAGAATGTGGTAATTTTGACCTATTTCAAACTTCATATAACTGCAGATAGCGCTCTAAAAACACGGAATATGAAGTTTTTGTCGATAGATTCACACATAATATGAGATGTTGGATATAAATGTGAACTTTTTGATTGTGAAAATCTGCGCGGAAAAGCTTGATTTCGAGTTATTCCAAAGGTTGAAACACTGCAAAAAGCACTCTAAAACACGAAATATGATGTATTTGGTGCTAGATTCTGCCATATAACGCAATTTTGAAGCAAAATCTTGCATCTGAGCAGATTTACAGAGTCAAAAATTTCTCAATGAGACTCAAATAAAACGCTGATAACTCGCTGGAAACGCAAAATTTTGTGCATTTGAGGACGGATTCATGCGTATTATGTTGTATTGGATAGATTTATGTGATTTGCGATACTTTGAAACTGCTCAGAATGTTATAATTTTGACTTATTTCAAACTTCATATAACTGCAGATAGCGCTCTGTAGACACGAAATATGATGTTTTTGTCGATAGATTTATACATATTATTAGGTCCTGAATAGAAATATGAACTTTTTGATTGTGAAAATCTGCGCGGAAAAGCGTGATTTCGACTCACTTCAAAGTTTGTAAAACTGCAAATAGCACTCTAAAAACACGAAATATGATGTATTTATGGCTAGATTCTGCCATATAATGCACTTTTGAAGCAAAATCTTGCTTCTGAGCAAATTTACAGAGTCTAAAATTTCTCAACGAGTCTCAGAAAAAACGCTGATAACTTGCTGAAAACGCAAAATTTTGTGCATTTGAGGACGGATTCATGCGTATTATGTTGTATTGGATGGATTTATGTGATTTGCGATACTTTGAAACTGCTCAGAATGTGGTAATTTTGACTTATTTCAAATTTAATATAACTGCAGATAGCGCTCTGAAATCACGAGATATGATGTTTTTGTCGATAGATTCATACATATTATGAGGTCCTGAATATGAATGTGAACTTTTTGATTGTGAAAATCTGCGCGGAAAAGCGTGATTCCGAGTTATTCCAAAATTAGTAATACTGCAAATAGCACGCTAAAACACGAAATATGATGTATTTGGTGCTAGATTCTGCCATATAACGCACTTTTGAAGCAAAATCTTGCATCTGAGCAGATTTACAGAGTCAAAAATTTCTCAATGAGACTCAGACAAAACGCTGATAACTTACTGGAAACGCAAAATTTTGTGCATTTGAGGACGGATTCATGCGTATCATGTTGTATTGGATAGATTTATGTGATTTGCGATACTTTGAAACTGCTCAGAATGTGGTAATTTTGACTTATTCCAATCTTCATATAACTGCAGATAGCGCTCTGGAAACACGGAATATGATGTTCTTGTCGAAAGATTTATACATATTATTAGGTCCTGGATGGCAATATGAACTTTTTGATAGCAAAAATCTGCGCGGAAGAGCGTGATTTCGACTTACTTCAAGGTTTGTAAATCTGCAAATAGCACTCTGAAAACACGGAATATGATGTATATGGTGCTAGATTCTGCCATATACCGCACTTTTGGAGCAAAATCTTGCTTCTGAGCCAATTTACAGAGACAAAAATTTCTCAACGAGACTTAGAAAAAACGCTGATAACTGGCTGGAAACGCATGATTTTGTGCATTTAAGGATGGATTCATGCGTATTATGTTGTATTGGATAGATCTATGTGATTTGCGATACTTTGAAACTGCTCAGAATGTGGTAATTTTGACTTATTTCAAACTTCATATAACTGCAGATAGCACTCTGAAAACACGAAATATGATGTTTTTGTCGATAGATTCATACATATTATCAGGTCCTGAATAGAAATATGAACTTTTTGATTGTGAAAATCTGCGCGGAAAAGCGTGATTCCGACCTATTCCAAAGTTTGTAAAACTGCAAATAGCACTCTAAAAACATGAAATATGATGTATTTGGTGCTAGATTCTGCCATATAACGCACTTTTGGAGCAAAATCTTGCTTCTGAGCAGATTTACAGAGTCAAAAATTTCTCAACGAGACTCGGGAAAAACGCTGGTAACTCGCTAGAAACGCAAAATTTAGTGCACTTGAGGACGGATTCATGCGTATTATGTTGTATTGGATAGATTTATGTGATTTGCGATTCTTTGGAACTGCTCAGAATGTGGTAATTTTGACTTATTTCAAACTTCATATAACTGCAGATAGCGCTCTAAAAACACGGAATATGATGTTTTTGTCGATGGATTTATACATATTTTGAGGTCCTGAATAGGGATATGAACTTTTTGATTGTGAAAATCTGCGCGGAAAAGCGTGATTTCGACTTATTCCAAAGTTTGTGAAAGTGCAGATAGTACTCTAAAAACACGAAATATGATGTTTTTGTCGATAGATTCATACATATTATGAGGTCCTGAAGAGGAATATGAACTTTTTGATTGTAAAAATCGGCGCAGAAAAGCGTGATTTCGATTTATTCCAAAGTTTGTAGAACTGCGAATAGCACTCTAAAAACACGAAATATGATGTATTTGGTGCTAGATTCTGCCATATAACGCTTTTTTGAAGCAAAATCTTGCTTCTGAGCAGATATACAGAGTCAAAAATTTCTCAATGAGACTCAGAAAAACGCTGATAACTTGCTGGGAACGGGAAATTCTGTGCATTTGAGCTCGGATTCATGCGTATTATGTTGTATTGGATAGTGTTACGTTTTATTTTCAGTTTTCAGATTTTTTTTATCCATTCTGATTCTTAATCTCTGAAATTCTAAATTAAATGGAATACTCTACTTTTGTTATTTACTATTCGCTTTTTGTTGTTTCAAAATGCAATTAATAATTATTACCCAATATTTTATTTTTTTGTTGACTTTAGTTGTAGTCATATCAAGTTACAAACCCTTGTCTCGGTGATATGCACGATATCGGTCACGGCGTCTCTGCTACGAGTGGTCGTTGACAGAGTCATAACAGAACCAGGGATGTTTTGAAATTAAGTAGATTTTGACTCTTGGAGATAAAAATCAGTTACGAACTAGAAGTCGAGACGATCAAAGTGAATCAAGTTTTCGTGAATTTTGACCTTTTATTCTTGTTTTATTACCGTAGTGTAATCCGCAAGGGATCAAAAGGATTAAAGTCAAGTCGCTTGCAAAGTTAGTGTTTTGTGCGAGTTGAGTGCGTTAGTTTTGCTATTTTGGAAGCACCCCAATCACAGGGGGATTATTATCACAAAAATTTGATTATCGCCTACCACCAGCGATCAAACAAGTTGAAATCTCGTCTTGGTTCGACTCAAAGGTGCCGAAATCCATCCAGGCACTGGCCTTCTGACCAAGCTTTCCATCTTCACTGTGACGTCATCATTCCTTCTACACCTGTTGGTTATTGTCCGCCCGGAGAATAATTAGTCCGATGCGTCAATCTTGGTGCAAGAAGCCATCATCTGTCAACTCCAACAACTACTGGAAATCCAGCTAAGTGGACATATCAAATCCTGCCCCTTCTATATTTTATTGTTATTTTTTTTTACTATTTGCTGATCACCTGTAGCTTATTGCGGGATTTAAATATATTTAGATTATCATATTTCTTTTGATTTGCTACCACTTGAGCGTGGTTAAACTAGCTTCCATTTCTCTATTATTATTTTAGTTTGTACCATTTGTTACGTATATATTATTACATTTATTTTATTACGCGTTGCGTAGAGCGCTCGACAATTTGTTTTCTTTCTCTTGTTCACTACGTTATATGCGGAATACGTTTCTGTGAACCGGAATCGATCGAGGAAAGGCCCGTTAAAGTTTTATTATCGCTTTAGGTATCCGTATAGGCGTTGTTACCTGTTTGTAGTATTTTTGAAGTAACTACGTACGTCGAGTACTCTATGGTCAGGCGCATTTACTATCTCTATTTTTCTAGTACTTTTTAAGTCTTAAATTTTGATCATTATCTTCATTATCAATTTCATATTTTCTTTATTAAAGTATATTCACATTATTACGTGAAGCCTAATAACTTGTTTTTGTGATTGCAAATTGCCTATCCCAATTATTTATATTTCAGCTTCAGGGTACGGTAGGTTGTTGTGTTAGAGTGTTTAAATAATTATTTTTATGGTCAGCCATAAGATCAACGCTGACAGACTTATCGGGAAAATAGCCTTCCCATTTACCTTTGTCCCACAATACCTTATTTCAGGCATCTTCGCAGTTGTAGCCTGGGGACGAAATTTCAACTGTGTGGCGCCCAAACGGTAGTTTTACTACGTTTATTTTTATTCATTATTTTGAAAAAGCTAGCCTCACTCTACCCAGTCCGGCCCTGGGATTTCGTAACTGATCGTTATCACTGAGCTAGAGTTACGGAATTTGAGTGACTTTGGAT
The DNA here is from genome assembly GCA_963989225.1 of Dromius quadrimaculatus. Taxonomy (NCBI): domain Eukaryota; kingdom Metazoa; phylum Arthropoda; class Insecta; order Coleoptera; family Carabidae; genus Dromius; species Dromius quadrimaculatus. The sequence goes on from CAXDIG010000093.1 coordinate 40,450, forward strand.
TAGATTCATATTTGTTTATATTTTTAGAATTATTGAATCCTTCACTCAAAGTTCACGTTATAAAATTGACGCCCAACCATGTGGGGCCTTTTTTGGTAGCTTTTTCATTTTTCATTTTCAAAAATTCAGAGAATTCGAAAAATAGATATCTGGATTAATTCAGTCGTTATATTTTCATATTCGGATATTCTTCTTCCACGAATTGATTGTTCTATTATTTCTTATTCTTTCTCTCTCCTATTTCTCTCCTATATATATTTCTCTATGATGGATCCCTCACGTTTATTAAAAGATGAGTTGGAGTACGAATTAAGAATGAGAGGAGTGACGCGTCCAGGGCGTATGACGATGGTAGCAATGCGAAAAGACCTTCAGAAGCGCATGGATACAGAAAATATTGGCGATCTACCTGATGTTCAGACAGTGTCTTTGAATGTGGCTCGTGAAATCGATATATGTACCGAAAAGGTAGTTCAGTTGAAAGGATTGATCGATAAATTCACAGGCATGTCCAACAGCTCCGAGTTTCACAAAATCAGTACTCGTATGCAGCATGTTGTTTCTCGTCTTGCCAGAATAGAGAATTGTGAAGATCCAGACATGAGAACAACCATAGCACAGTTACAGGAACGATTAAACCAAGCGGATGAGATGTTTGTGACCAAAGTGGATGAAGCGGAAGACAAGAAAAATTTCCCAGCAATAAAGGCTGAAACGTCAACGGAGCCTTCGTTAACAACAAGCACACCCAAACAAATACCAGTGGCTTGATGGGATATTACGTTTAGTGGAGAAGGAGATTCAAGCGTCAATGCGTTTCTTGAGCGAATAGATGACTATAGATTTTCAAGAAATGTCTCTGAATCTGAATTGTGTGTAGCAATTAATGAATTGTTGAGAGGACGAGCTCTTATTTGGTACAGGTCAGTACGCAATAAAATCGTGGAGTGGAAAGATTTTGTGGCACTAGTACGACAAGAATTTGAGCCTTTTGATTATGAGACGGAATTGTGGGATGAGATCCGTCGTCGTACTCAAGGAGCAGAAGAGTCGGTCGGCACTTACGTGGCCTGTATGGTCAACTTGTTTAGTCGTCTACCCACCCCACCTTCTGAACACCAGCGTCTTCAAGTACTACACCGAAACATCCTACCATATTTGATTCAAGGTTTAGGTTTAGAGGATATTACAACAGTTGAACGCCTTTTGGAAGTTTGTAAAAAACTGGAGAGGAGTAAATTAATGGCTGAGAAGTTTCAACCACCACCAGTAAATAAGAAATCACTTCTTGAGCCGGATTTAGCATACAAAGGGCGTGAGAAATTAACTCATCTCCATTCTGTCAGTTCTTCTACCCCATCTACATCAAGAAATTCAATTGTCTGCTGGAATTGTCAAGCTACCGGACACAAAGCGCAAGAATGTCGAGAGCCTAAGCGACAGTATTGTTTTAGCTGCGGTAGAGCAGGAGTTTTCAAATCAAATTGTCCGCGGTGTTCGGGAAACAGTCATCGAAGACGTTAAAGGACCGCGAAACGTCTTCTACAGCAGCTCTGACGGTCAAAGAACTAACAGATGAACGTAATCTTGCCATTGTTAACTTCGTGATTTCACATTTAGATGCCGATCAGCGACCATACTTACAAGTTTCAGTCTTTGGAGTGAATTTTTTTGGGCTACTTGATTCGGGAGCAACGAGATCGATTATAGATACGGACGGCTGGAAACGATTAAGTATGTTGAAACTAGAAATTGATGCTACAGACGCACCAGTCTGCATGGTTGCGAATGGAAAGCAATGTGGTAGTTTAGGCTCAGTGATATTGCCCGTTGTTTTGATGGATCAGCTCAAGTTGGTTTCATTTCTGATTGTCCCAGAGGTTACTTCACCAATGATCCTTGGTACCGATTTTTGGCGTACCATGGGTATTGTTCCAGATCTTTGGAACAACGTCTGGAATTTCTCAAGCCTTTCTGCATTACAAACTTCTAGTGAAGTCTTACCGGCGCTAACAACTACACAACAGGGTGAGCTCAATACATTTTTGGAACATGCATGGAGTCGCATGAGCGAGGGTATTGGCTGTACAACCTTGGTCAAGCATAAGATTGTCACTGATGCAGAACCCATCAAGCAACGTTATTATCCGGTATCACCAGTTATGCAACGTCATATTGATCAGGAATTGGAGCAGATGCTGAAAGATGACATTGTAGAACCATCAGCAAGTCCATGGGCATCACCTATTCTACTGGTTCCTAAAAAAGATGGTGGTCACCGATTCTGTGTAGATTTCAGACAACTCAACAAAGTGACCAAAAAAGATGCTTACCCCATTCCTTACATCTCTAGTATTTTGGACAGATTAAGAGGAGCCAAATATCTGAGCTCACTCGATATCAAATCAGCCTATTGGCAGATACCGATGGAGGAGAGTAGTCGTGAGCTCACAGCGTTCAGTGTACCAGGACGTGGGCTATTTCATTTCAAGAGGATGCCATTTGGCTTAACCAATGCACCAGCAACTTGGCAACGACTCATAGACAGAGTTCTAGGCCCTGAACTTGAACCTTACGTGTTCGTTTATTTGGATGATGTCATCATAGTGTCTGAGAGTTTCAAAGAGCACCTGGATATCTTGAAGAAGATTTTTGACAGAGTTCGTGCAGCTGGATTGACACTTAGTCGCGAGAAATGTCAGTTCTGTCGTACCGAGCTTCGATACCTAGGATATATTGTGGATCGTCAAGGACTTCGAGTGGACTCTGATAAGGTAAGTGCTATTTTAGAGATTCCGACACCAAAATCTGTGTCAGAAGTTCGTAGTTTCCTGGGAATGGCATCATGGTATAGACGATTTGTTCGGGATTTTTCGACTATCAGTGCTCCTTTGACTGCGTTGTTGAGGCTAGGACGTAAGTGGGAATGGACAGGAGAATGTCAGGCTGCCTTTCAGAGGTTGAAGGAATGCCTTGTGACGGCTCCTATTCTTACTTGCCCCGAGTTTTCTCGAGCTTTCACTGTTCAGACGGATGCCAGTGGTTTTGGACTTGGAGCAGTTTTGTCACAAGAGTTTGAGGACGGTGAGCGTGTGATTTGCTTTCTAAGTCGCTCCCTCAATAAAAATGAGCGAAATCATTCCACGACAGAGAGGGAATGTTTAGCCGTCGTTTGGGCATTAGAGAAGCTCCGCCCTTATTTGGAGGGGACACGCTTCACTGTTGTGACAGACCACCACTCTTTGGTATGGCTAAATAATTTGAAAGATCCGTCGGGTCGTTTGTGTCGTTGGGCAGTGAAGCTTCAGCAACATGATTTTGAAATCGTCCATCGTAAAGGAAAAGAGCATGTAGTTCCTGATTGCTTGTCTCGCTCAGTACCTATCACCGGTACCATCCATGTTTCACCTGTGCAGCCACAAGCCGAAGAAGATCTCTGGTACGCAAAAATGAAGGACTGCGTGGCCCAAAAACCAAGAAAATACCCGGTCTGGCGCATTCATGAGGGTAAATTGTATAAATATGTGAGTGATTCCGTAAGCTTGCTCACAGACGATGAAGACAGTTGGAAGAAGGTCATTCCACGAGGACAGTGTCATGAAGTTATGCGTCTTGTTCATGATGTTCCTACTTCAGGCCACCCTGGGGTAAATAAGACGTATAATAAGTTGAAGCGACGGCATTATTGGCCGAAAATGCGGCACGATGTCGCCACTTACGTTAGAAGGTGTGCTGCGTGTTTGGCTCACAAGGTGGAGCAAAAGGCACCTTCCGGACCAATGGGATCACGTCCTCGCGTTTTTAGGTCATTTCAGATGATTAGCTTAGACCTGGTAGGGCCACTTCCACCTTCTTCAAAAGGATTTAAATATATTCTTGTCATCTGCGACTATTATAGTAAATTCGTACTGACATTTCCGCTTCGTACTGCCACTTCTCAGTCTGTAATCAAGCACGTCGAAAACGATGTCTTTCTTATGTTTGGGGTTCCGCAATACCTTATCTGCGACAATGGAGTGCAGTTCCGTAGTGGTGAGTTCAGAAAAGTGTGCGCGAAGTATGATGTGAATATTCTATTCAACGCACTTTACCATCCACAAAACAACCCAACTGAAAGAGTGAATAGAGTCATAAAGACCATGCTGGCTTCGTATGTAGAGGATAACCAGAAGCAGTGGGAGACTTTTTTACCTTCAGTCAGTTGTGCGATATGGACGTTAGTTCACGAGGCAACTGGATTCACACCATATTTTGTTAATTTCGGTCGAGAGCACATCATATCAGGAAATGATTATGCGACGGAGGCCATTGATCCAAATGGAGACGTAGAGTTTGATCGCGAGAACGTCGGAGATCAAAGACCAGCTCGATTTGACATAATCTACAGCGAGGTCCGTAAACGCTTGGACAAAGCCCAGAAAACAGCCAGAATGCGATACAATCTACGACGACGACCTGTCGAATATGCTGTAGGTCAGCGAGTCTGGCGCCGCAATTTCAAATTGTCTAACGCTGCAGAAAATTTCGCCAGTAAACTTGCGGCAAAATACGTTGGACCATTTGTGATCCGCCGGAAATTAGGTGCAACTGTTTACGAGTTGGAGGACATTAACAAAAAAGTTGCGGGAACATGGCATGTAAAAGATCTGAAGCATGATCCACCTGACAACAATATTTGAACATCCATTTTAATAATGTAAGATATATATTCTTGGGATTTCAGTCAATATTTTAATTTTATTTCTTTTCTGCTCTACAGTTTCGGCTGCACCTCAGCCATCCTCAAAAGCGCTACAATTTTATGTTATTACTAATTATGTGTCTATGAATGTTAAAATACTTACAAATGAATTATTGTTCAAAAAATTGAAGTTATACATATGTTAAAACTGTTATTAATATTAATAAGCGGAAAAAAGAGAAATTTTCTCTTGTCCTTTGCCACACCCGACATCTATGGAAGGCGTTGGCTAACTGCATGTTAAAAATCGTGCATGCACGCATTGTCAAAAAAAATACATATTGACACTGGTAAAAGTTTGTCAATTGTGGTGTCAATCAATTAAAATTGTGCACCACGCAAGGTGTCAAAAATATAAACAAAATCAAAAAAGTAACATGAGCCTACATCTGAAGGATATTGTTGTAAATCGTGCTAAGCGCTATAGTATCTGTTTTTTCATTAATATTTTGTTTGTCCTGTTTTATATACAACATCTCTAATGTAAGTCTTTTATTTAAGTTTACTTCATCATGAATGATATTAGTTTCATCAAAATTAAATGTATGACCTGAATCAATGCAATGTGTGACTAGTGCACATTTTGGCGTATTTTTATTCAATTTTTTACTATTTCGTTTGTGCTCATCCAGCCTTGTTTTTAAATATCTTTCAGTTTGTCCTGTGTACTGTGCATCACAATCATTACACGGTATTTTGTAGATTAAATTAGATCTTAAGTTTTTGTCAGTTTTATCTTTTATTTTGGAGAATAAATTGCCCACTGTTTTGTACTGCTTGAAACAAATTTCAATTCCCTCTTTATTTTCGAATACTCGTTTAATCATGTAACTAACGCTATCTATGTAAGGAATTGTGAAATATTTATCAGTCAAAGATTTGTTCTTTCTTTTGTCATTGTCATTTAAACTAGGTGAATGATTTATGATTTGATTTCTGATACCGTTTATAATGCCACATGGATATTTATTGGAACGAAGTAAGCTAGTAACTATGTTGATTACTTCAGTATGATATTTTTCAGAGGTCAATTTAAGTGCCCTGCTGAACATATTTCTAGCCACATTGAGAAGTTGACTTTTGGGATGATTGGATTGAAAACTTAAGTATCTGGTACTTGCTGAGGGCTTTTTGTACCATTTGGTGGTAATGTTGCCACATTCTTCTCTAATTAGTACCATATCAAGAAAAGGTAAGCTGTTTTTCACCTCTGTTCCTACTGTGAATTGTATGTGAGCATTAAAGCCATTGAAAATAGTTACAATCTCATCTATTTTAGATCTTGGCACAGCTGTAATTAAATCATCCACATACTTTTTTATGAACGGAATTTCAAAAGACAACTTTGCAATAATCTCTTTCAGAACCAAATCCATAACCAAATTAGCCACAACAGGAGACATTGAATTTCCCATCGCTGCACCAAATACCTGTCTATAAAGCTCACCATTGAATTTGAAGTAACAACTTTCAAAACAAAATGTAATTAAATTCAACAATTCATCTAGTGGTATGTTTGTACTTGTAATTTAATTACATTTTGTTTTGAAAGTTGTTACTTCAAATTTAATGGTGAGCTTTATAGACAGGTATTTGGTGCAGCGATGGGAAATTCAATGTCTCCTGTTGTGGCTAATTTGGTTATGGATTTGGTTCTGAAAGAGGTTATTGCAAAGTTGTCTTTTGAAATTCCGTTCATAAAAAAGTATGTGGATGATTTAATTACAGCTGTGCCAAGATCTAAAATAGATGAGATTGTAACTATTTTCAATGGCTTTAATGCTCACATACAATTCACAGTAGAAACAGAGGTGAAAAACAGCTTACCTTTTCTTGATATGGTACTAATTAGAGAAGAATGTGGCAACATTACCACCAAATGGTACAAAAAGCCCTCAGCAAGTACCAGATACTTAAGTTTTCAATCCAATCATCCCAAAAGTCAACTTCTCAATGTGGCTAGAAATATGTTCAGCAGGGCACTTAAATTGACCTCTGAAAAATATCATACTGAAGTAATCAACATAGTTACTAGCTTACTTCGTTCCAATAAATATCCATGTGGCATTATAAACGGTATCAGAAATCAAATCATAAATCATTCACCTAGTTTAAATGACAATGACAAAAGAAAGAACAAATCTTTGACTGATAAATATTTCACAATTCCTTACATAGATAGCGTTAGTTACATGATTAAACGAGTATTCGAAAATAAAGAGGGAATTGAAATTTGTTTCAAGCAGTACAAAACAGTGGGCAATTTATTCTCCAAAATAAAAGATAAAACTGACAAAAACTTAAGATCTAATTCAATCTACAAAATACCGTGTAATGATTGTGATGCACAGTACACAGGACAAACTAAAAGATATTTAAAAACAAGGCTGGATGAACACAAACGAAATAGTAAAAAATTAAATAAAAATACGCCAAAATGTGCACTAGTCACACATTGCATTGATTCAGGTCATACATTTAATTTTGATGAAACTAATATTATTCATGATGAAGTAAACTTAAATAAAAGACTTACATTAGAGATGTTGTATATAAAATAGGACAAACAAAATATTAATGAAAAAACAGATACTATAGCGCTTAGCACGATTTACAACAATATCCTTCAGATGTAGGCTCATGTTACTTTTTTGATTTTGTTTATATTTTTGACACCTTGCGTGGTGCACAATTTTAATTGATTGACACCACAATTGACAAACTTTTACCAGTGTCAATATGTATTTTTTTTGACAATGCGTGCATGCACGATTTTTAACATGCAGTTAGCCAACGCCTTCCATAGATGTCGGGTGTGGCAAAGGACAAGAGAAAATTTCTCTTTTTTCCGCTTATTAATATTAATAACAGTTTTAACATATGTATAACTTCAATTTTTTGAACAATAATTCATTTGTAAGTATTTTAACATTCATAGACACATAATTAGTAATAACATAAAATTGTAGCGCTTTTGAGGATGGCTGAGGTGCAGCCGAAACTGTAGAGCAGAAAAGAAATAAAATTAAAATATTGACTGAAATCCCAAGAATATATATCTTACATTATTTACATATCCAGTCAGCGTCAACCATTTTATCCAATCCATTTTAATATAGAGAATATTTTTTTTTACTTCTATTTCTCTGTATTTCTCTCCACTATACATATTTATTTTCTATTATCTACATTCTAGTTTGAGATGAAATTCCTCTGAAATTTCACATCATCGAAGAAAAGGGGGGATTTGTTACGTTTTATTTTCAGTTTTCAGATTTTTTTTATCCATTCTGATTCTTAATCTCTGAAATTCTAAATTAAATGGAATACTCTACTTTTGTTATTTACTATTTGCTTTTTGTTGTTTTAAAATGCAATTAATAATTATTACCCAATATTTTATTTTTTTGTTGACTTTAGTTGTAGTCATATCAAGTTACAAACCCTTGTCTCGGTGATATGCACGATATCGGTCACGGCGTCTCTGCTACGAGTGGTCGTTGACAGAGTCATAACAGAACCAGGGATGTTTTGAAATTAAGTAGATTTTGACTCTTGGAGATAAAAATCAGTTACGAACTAGAAGTCGAGACGATCAAAGTGAATCAAGTTTTCGTGAATTTTGACCTTTTATTCTTGTTTTATTACCGTAGTGTAATCCGCAAGGGATCAAAAGGATTAAAGTCAAGTCGCTTGCAAAGTTAGTGTTTTGTGCGAGTTGAGTGCGTTAGTTTTGCTATTTTGGAAGCACCCCAATCACAGGGGGATTATTATCACAAAAATTTGATTATCGCCTACCACCAGCGATCAAACAAGTTGAAATCTCGTCTTGGTTCGACTCAAAGGTGCCGAAATCCATCCAGGCACTGGCCTTCTGACCAAGCTTTCCATCTTCACTGTGACGTCATCATTCCTTCTACACCTGTTGGTTATTGTCCGCCCGGAGAATAATTAGTCCGATGCGTCAATCTTGGTGCAAGAAGCCATCATCTGTCAACTCCAACAACTACTGGAAATCCAGCTAAGTGGACATATCAAATCCTGCCCCTTCTATATTTTATTGTTCTTTTTTTTTACTATTTGCTGATCACCTGTAGCTTATTGCAGGATTCAAATATATTTAGATTATCATATTTCTTTTGATTTGCTACCACTTGAGCGTGGTTAAACTAGCTTCCATTTCTCTATTATTATTTTAGTTTGTACCATTTGTTACGTATATATTATTACATTTATTTTATTACGCGTTGCGTAGAGCGCTCGACAATTTGTTTTCTTTCTCTTGTTCACTACGTTATATGCGGAATACGTTTCTGTGAACCGGAATCGATCGAGGAAGGGCCCGTTAAAGTTTTATTATCGCTTTAGGTATCCGTATAGGCGTTGTTACCTGTTTGTAGTATTTTTGAAGTAACTACGTACGTCGAGTACTCTATGGTCAGGCGCATTTACTATCTCTATTTTTCTAGTACTTTTTAAGTCTTAAATTTTGATCATTATCTTCATTATCAATTTCATATTTTCTTTATTAAAGTATATTCACATTATTACGTAAAGCCTAATAACTTGTTTTTGTGATTGCAAATTGCCTATCCCAATTATTTATATTTCAGCTTCAGGGTACGGTAGGTTGTTGTGTTAGAGTATTTAAATAATTATTTTCATGGTCAGCCATAAGATCAACGCTGACAGACTTATCGAGAAAATAGCCTTCCCATTTACCTTTGTCCCACAATACCTTATTTCAGGCATCTTCGCAGTTGTAGCCTGGGGACGAAATTTCAACTGTGTGGCGCCCAAACGGTAGTTTTACTACGTTTATTTTTATTCATTATTTTGAAAAAGCTAGCCTCACTCTACCCAGTCCGGCCCTGGGATTTCGTAACTGATCGTTATCACTGAGCTAGAGTTACGGAATTTGAGTGACTTTGGATTAGATTCCTATTTGTTTATATTTTTAGAATTATTGAATCCTTCACTCAAAGTTCACGTTATAATAGATTTATGTGATTTGCGATACTTTGAAACTGCTCAGAAAGTGGTAATTTTGACTTATTTCAAACTTCATATAACTGCAGATAGCGCTCTGAAAACACGAAATATGATGTTTTTGTCGATAGATTCATACATATTATCAGGTCCTGAATAGGAATATGAACTTATTGATTGTGAAAATCTGCGCGGAAAAGCGTGATTTCGACCTATTCCAAAGTTTGTAAAACTGCAAATAGCACTCTAAAAACATGAAATATGATGTATTTGGTGCTAGATTCTGCCATATAACGCACTTTTGGAGCAAAATCTTGCTTCTGAGCAGATTCACAGAGTCAAAAATTCCACAACAAGACTCAGAAAAAACGTTGATGACTGGCTGGAAACACAGAATTTTGTGCATCCGAGGACGGATTAATGCGTATTATGTTGTATTGAATGGATTTATGTGATTTGCGATACTTTGAAACTGCTCAGAATGTGGTAATTTTATCTTATTTCAAACTTCATATAACTGCAGATAGCGCTCTGAAAACACTAGATATAATGTTTTTGTCGATAGATTCATACATATTATGAGGTCCTGAATAGGAATATGAACTTTTTGATTGTGGAAATTTGCGCCGAAAAGCGTGATTTCGACTTATTCCAAAGTTTGAAACTGCAAATGGCACTCTAAAAACACGATATATGATGTATTTGGTGCTAGATTCTGCCATATAACGCACTTTTTGAGCAAAATCTTGCTTCTGAGCAGATTAACAAAGTCAAAAATTTCTCAACGAGACTCAGAAAAAACGCTGATATCTCGCTGGGAACGCATAATTTTGTGCATTTGAGAACGAATTCATGCGTATTATGTTGTATCGGATAGATTCATGGGATTTGCGATACTTCGAAACTGCTCGGAATGTGGTAATTTTGACTCATTTCAAACTTCATCTAACTGCAGAAAGCGCTCTGAAAGCACGAAATATGATGTTTTTGTCGATAGATTCATACATATCATGGGATCCAGAATAGGAATATGAACTTTTTGATTGTGAAAATTTGCGCGGAAAAGCGTGATTTCGACTAATCTCAAAGTTTGTAAAACTGCAAATAGCATTCTAAAAACACGAAATATGATGTATTTGGTGCTAGATTTTGCCATATAGCGCACGTTTGACGCAAAATCTTGCTTCTGAGCAGATTTACAGAGTCAAAAATTTCTTAACGAGACTCAGAAAAAACGCTGATAGCTCGCTGGAAACGCAAAATTTAGTGCACTTGAGGACAAATTCATGCGTATTATGTTGTATTGGATAGATTTATGTGATTTGCGATACTTTGAAACTGCTCAGAATGTGGTAATTTTGACTTATTTCAAACTTCATATAACTGCAGATAGCGCTCTGAGAACGCGGAATATGATGTTTTGGTCGATAGATTCATACATATTTTGAGGTCCTGAATAGGGATATGAACTTTTTGATTGTGAAAATCTGCGCGGAAAAGCGTGATTTCGATTTATTCCAAAGTTTGTAAAACTGCAGATAGTACTCTAAAAACACGAAATATGATGTTTTTGTCGATAGATTCATACATATTTTGAGGTCCTGAAGAGGAATATGAGCTTTTTGATTGTGAAAATCGGCGCAGAAAAGCGTGATTTCGACTTATTCCAAAGTTTGTAGAACTGCGAATAGCACTCTAAAAACACGAAATATGATGTATTTGGTGCTAGATTCTGCCATATAACGCTTTTTTGAAGCAAAATCTTGCTTCTGAGCAAATATACAGAGTCAGAAATTTCTCAATGAGACTCAGAAAAACGCTGATAACTCGCTGGGAACGGGAAATTCAGTGCATTTGAGGACGGATTCATGCGTATTATGTTGTATTGGATAGATTTATGTGATTTGCTATACTTTGAAACTGCTCAGAAAGTGGTAATTTTGACTAAATTCAAACTTCATATAACTGCAGATAGCGCTTTAAAAACACAAAATATGATGTTTTTGTCGATAGATTCATACATATTATAAGGACCTGAATAGGAATATGAACTCTTTGGTTGTGAAAATCTGTGCGGAAAAGCGTGATATCGACTTATTCAAAGTTTGTTAAACTGCAGATAGCACTCTAAAAACACGAAATTGATGTATTTGGTGCTAGATTCTGCCATATAACGCACTTTTGAAGCAAAATCTTGCTTCTGAGCAGATTTACAGAGTCAAAAATTTCTCAATAAGGCTCAGAAAAAACGCTGATAACTCGCTGGAAACACAGAATTCTGTGCATATGAGGACGGATTCATGTGTATTATGTTGAATTGGATATATTTATGTGATTTGCGATACTTTGAAACTGCTCAGAATGTGGTAATTTTGACTTATTTCAAACTTCATATAACTGCAGATAGCGCTCTGAAAACACGAAATATGATGTTTTTGTCGATAGATTTATACATACAATAAGGTCCTGAATAGGAATATGAACTTTTCGATCATGGAAATCTGCAAGAAATATTGTGATTTCGACTTATTCCAAAGTTTGTAAAACTGAAAATAGCACTCTAAAAACACGATATATGATGTATTTGGTGCTAGATTCTGCTAAATAACGCACTTTTGAAGCAAAATCCTACTGCTGAGCAGATGTACAGAGTCAAAAATTTCTCAACGAGACTCAGAAAAAACGCTGATAACTTGCTGGAAACGCAAAATTTTGTGCATTTGAGGACGGATCCATGCGTATTTTGTTGTATTGGATAGATTTATGTAGTTTGCAATACTTTGAAACTGCTCCGAATGTGGTAATTTCGACTTATTTCAAACTTCATATAACTGCAGATAGCGCTCTGAAAACACGAAATATGATGTTTTTGTCGATAGATTCATACATATTATGAGATCCTGAATGGGAATATGAACTTTTTGATTGTGAAAATCTGCTCGGAAAAGCGTGATTTCGACTAATTCCAAAGTTCCTAAAACTGCAAATAGCACTCTAAAAACACGAAATATGATGTATTTGGTGATAGATACTGCCATATAGCGCACTTTTGAAGCAAAATCTTGCTTCTGAGCAGATTTACAGAGTCGAAATATCTGAACGAGACTCAGGAGAAACGCTGATAACTCGCTGGAAACGCAAAATTTTGTGCGTTTGAGGACGAATTCATGCGTATTATGTCGTATTGGATAGATTCATGAGATATGCGATACTTTGAAACTGCTCAGAATGTGGTGATTTTGACTTATTTCAAACTTCATATAACTGCAGATAGCGCTCTGAAAACACGAGATATGATGTTTTTGTCGATAGATCCATACATATTATGAGGTCCTGAATAGGAATATGAACTTTTTGATTGTGAAAATTTGCCCGGAAAAGCGTGATTTCGACTTATTCCAAAGTTTGTAAAACTGCGAATAGCACTCTGAAAACATGAAATATGATGTATTTGGTGCTAGATTCTGCCATATACCAAACTTTTGAAGCAAAAGCTTGCTTCTGAGCAGATTTACAGAGTCAAAACTTTCTAAACGAGACTCAGAAAAAACTCTGATAACTCGCTGGAAACGCATAATTTTGTGCATTTGAAGACGGATTCATGCGTATTATGTTGTATTGGATAGATTTATGTGATTTGCGATACTTTGGAACCGCTCAGAATGTGGTAATTTTGACTTATTTCATACTTCATATAACTGCAGATAGCACTCTGAAAAACACAAAATATGATGTTTTTGTCGATAGATTCAAACATATTATGAGGTCCTGAAGAGGGATTCGAACTTTTTGATTGTGAAAATCTGCGCGGGAAAGCGTGATTTCGACTTATTCCAAAGTTTGTAAAACTGCAAATAGCATTCTAAAAATACAAAATATGATGTATTTGGTGCTAGATTCTGCCATATAACGCACTTTCGAAGCAAAATCTGACTTCTGAACAGATTTACAGAGTCAAAAATTTCTCAATGCGACTCAGAAAAAACGCTGATAACTCGCTGGAAACGGAAAATTTTGTGCATTTGAGGACGGATTCATGCGTATTATGTTGTATTGGATAGATTTATGTGATTTGCGATACTTTGAAACTGCTGAGAATGTGGTAATTTTGACTCATTTCAAACTTCATATAACTGCAGATAGCGCTCTGAAATCACGAAATATGATGTTTTTGTCGATAGATTCATACAAATTATGAGGTCCTAGAGAGAAAACTGAACTTTTTGATTATGGAAATCGGCGTGGAAAAGCGTCATTACGACTTATTCCAAAGTTTGAAAAACTGCACATAGCACTCTAAAAACACGAAATATGATGTATTTGGTGCTAGATTCTGCCATATAACGCACTTTTGCAGCAAAATCTTCCTTCTTAGCAGATTTACAGAGTCAAAAATTTCTCAATGAGACTCAGAAAAAACGCTCTTCACTCGCTGGAAACGCAAAATTTTGTGCATTTGAGGACAGATTCATGCGTATTATGTTGTATTGGATAGATTCATGTGATTCACGATACTTGGAAACTGCTGGGAATGTGGTAATTTTGACTTATTTTAAACTTCATCTTACTGCAGATAGCGCTCTGAAAACACGAAATATTATGTTCTTGTCGATAGATTCATACATATCATGAGATATTGAATAGGAATATGAACTTTCTGATTGTGAAAATCCGCGCGGAGAAGCGTGATTTCGACTTATTCCAAAGTTTGTAAAACTGCAAGTAGCACTCTAGAAACACGAAATATGATGTATTTGGTGCTAGATTCTGCCACATAACGCACTTTTGAAGTAAAATCTTGCTTCTGAGCAGTTTTAAAGTGTCAAAATATCTAAATGAGACTCAGAAAAAACGCTGATAACTCGCTGGAAACGCAAAATTTTGTGCATTTGAGGACGGATTCATGCGTATTATGTTGTATTGGATAGATTAATGTGATTTGCGATACTCTGAAACTGCTGAGAATGTGGTAATTTTGACTCATTTCAAACTTCATATAACTGCAGATAGCGCTCTGGAAACACAAAATATGATGTTTTTGTCGATAGATTCATACAAATTATGAGGTCCTGGAGTGGAAACTGAACTTTTTGATTGTGAAAATCTGCGTGGAAAAGCGTGATTACGACTTATTCCAAAGTTTGTAAAACTGCAAATAGCACTTTAAAAACACTGAATATGATGTATTTGGTGCTAGTTTCTGCCGTATAACGCACTCTTAAAGCAAAATCTTGCTTCTAAGCAGATTTACAGAGTAAAAAATTTCTCAATGAGACTCAGAAAGAACGCTGATAACTCGCTGGAAATGCAGAATTTTGTGCATTTGAGGACGGATTCATGCGTATCATGATGTTTCAGATAGATTTATCTGATTTGCGATACTTTGAAACTGCTCAGAATGTGGTAATTTTGACTTATTTTAAAATTCATATAACTGCAGATAGCGCTCTGAGAACACGAAATATGATGTTTTTGTCGATAGATTCATACATATTATGAGGTCATGAATAGAAACATGAACTTTTTGATTGTAAAAATCTGCGCAGGAAAGCGTGATTTCGACTTATTCCAAAGTTTGTAAAACTGCAAATAGCACTCTAAAAACACAAAATATGATGTATTTGGTGCTGGATTCTGCCATATAACGCACTTTTGAAGCAAAATTTTGCTTCTGAGCAGATTTACAGAGTCAAAAATTTCTCAACGAGACTCAGAAAAAACGCTGTTTACTCGCTGGAAACGCAAAATTTTGTGCATTTGAGGACGGATTCATGCGTATTACGTTGTATTGGATGGATTCATGTGAATTGCGATACTTTGAAACTGCTCGGAATGTGGTAATTTTGACTTATTTCAAACTTCATCTAACTGCAGATAGTGCTCTGCAGACACGAAATATTATGTTTTGATTGATAGATTCGTACATATCATGAGATCCTGAATGGGAATATGGACTTTTCGATTGTAAAAATCTTCGGGGAGAAGCGTGATTTCGACTTATTCCAAAGTTTGTCAAACTGCAAATAGCACTTTAAAAACACGAAATATGATTTATTTTGTGCTAGATTCAGCCACATAACGCAATTTTGAAGCAAAATCTTGCTTCTGAGCAGATTCACAGAGTCAAAAATTTCTCAATGAGACTCAGAAAAACGCTGATATCTCGCTGGGAACGCAAAATTTTGTGCATTTGAGGACGGATTCATGCGTATTATGTTGTAATTGATAGATTTATGTGATTTGCGATACTTTGAAACTGCTCAGAATGTGGTAATTTTGACTTATCTCAAACTTCATATAACTGCAGATAGCGCTCCGAAAACACAAGATATGATGTTTTTGTCGATAGATTCATACATATTATGAGGTCCTGAATAGGAATATGTACTTTTTGATTGTGGAAATCTGCGCGGAAAAGCGTGATTCCGACTTATTTCAAAGTTTGTAAAACTGAAAATATCACTCTAAAAACACGAAATATGATGTATTTGGTGCTAGATTCTGCCATATAACGCACTTTTGAAGCAAAATCTTTCTTCTGAGCAGATTGACAGAGTCAAAATTTCCCAACGAGACTCAAAATAGGAGCTGATAACTCGCTGGAAACGCAAAATTTTGTGCATTTGAGGACGGATTCATGCGTATTATGTTGTATTGGATAGATTCATGTGATTTGCGATACTTTGGAATTGCTCAGAATGAGGTAATTTTGACTTATTTAAAACTTCATATAACTGCAGATAGCGTTCTTAAGACACGAAATATGATGTTTTTGTCGAAAGATTCATACATATCATGAAATCCTGAATAGGAATATGAACTTTTTGATTGTGAAAATCTGCGCGGAAAAGCGTGATTCCGACTTATTCCATAGTTTGTAGAACTGCAGATAGCACTCTAAAAACACGAAATATGATGTATTTGGTGCTGGATTCTGCCACATGACGCACTTTGTAAGTAAAATCTTGCTTCTGAGCAGATTTACAGTCAAAAACTTCTCAACGAGGCTCAGAAAGAATGCTGATAACTCGATGAAGACGCATAATTTTGTGCATTTGGGGACGGATTCATGCGTATTATGTTGTAATGGATAGATTTATGTGATTTGCGATACTTTGAAACTGCTCAGAATGTGGTAATTTTGACTTATCTCAAACTTCATATAACTGCAGATAGCGCTCCGAAAACACAAGATATGATGTTTTTGTCGATAGATTCATACATATTATGAGGTCCTGAATAGGAATATGTACTTTTTGATTGTGAAAATCTGCGCGGAAAAGCGTGATTTCGACTTATTCCAAAGTTTGTAAAACCGCAACTAGCACTCTAAAAACACGAAATATGATGTATTGGGTGCTAGATTCTGCCATATAACGCACTTTTAGAGCAAAATCTTGCTTCTGAACAGATTTACAGAGTCAAAAATTTCTCAACGAGACTCAGAAAAAACGCTGATAACTCGCTGAAAACGCGAAATTTTGTGCATTTGAGGACGGATTCATGCGTATTATGTTGTATTGGATAGATTCATGTGATTACCGATACTTTGAAACTGCTGGGAATGTGGTAATTTTGACTTATTTCAAACTTCATCTTACTGCAGATAGCGCTCTGAAAACACGAAATATTATGTTTTTGTCGATAGATTCATACATATCATGAGATATTGAATAGGAATATGAACTTTTTGATTGTGAAAATCTGCGCGGAGAAGCGTGATTTCGACTTATTCCAAAGTTTGTAAAACTGCAAATAGCACTCTATAAACACAAAGTATGATGTATTTGGTGCTAGATTCTGCCACATAACGCACTTTTGAAGCAAAATCTTGCTTCTGAACAGTTTTAAAGAGTCAAAATATCTCAATGAGACTCAGAAAAAACGCTGATAACTCGCTGGAAACGCAAAATTTTGTGCATTTGAGGACAGATTCATGCGTATTATGTTGTATTGGATAGATTTATGTGATTTGCGATACTTTGAAACTGCTGAGAATGTGGTAATTTTGACTTATTTCAAACTTCATATAATTGCAGATAGCGCTCTGAAAACACGAAATATGATGTTTCTGTCGATAGATTCATACATATTATGAGGTCCTAAATAGGTATATGAACTTTCTGATTGTGAAAATCTGTGCGAAAAAGCGTGATTTGGACCTATTCCGAAGTTTGTGAAACTGCAAATAGCACTCTAAAAACACGAAATATGATGTATTTGGTGCTAGGTTCTGCCATATAACGCACTTTTGAAGCAAAATCTTGCTTCTTAGCAGATTTACAGAGTCAAAAATTTCTCAATGAGACTCAGAAAAAAAGCTGATAACTCGCTGGAAACGCATAATTTTGTGCATTTGAGGACGGATTCATGCGTATCATGATGTTTTAGATAGATTTATGTGATTTGCGATACTTTGAAACTGCTCAGAATGTGGTAATTTTGACTTATTTTAAACTACATATAACTGCAGATAGCGCTCTGAAAACACGAAATATGATGTTTTCGTCGATAGATTCATACATATTATGAGGTCCCGAATAGAAAAATGAACTTTTTGATTGTGAAAATCTGCGCGGAAAAACGTGATTTCGACTTATTCCAAAGTTTGTAAAACTGCTAATTGCACTCTAAAAACACGGAATATGATGTATTTGGTGCTAGATTCTGCCATATAACGCACTTTCAAAGCAAAATCCTGCTTCTGAGCAGATTTACAGAGTCAAAAATTTCTCAATGAGACGCAGAAAAAACGCTGATAACTCGCTGGAAACGCGAAATTTTGTGCATTCGAGGACGGATTCATGCGTATTATGTTGCATTGGATAGATTTATGTGATTTGCGATACTTTGAAACTGCTCGGAATGTGGTAATTTTGACTTATTTCAAACCTCATCTAACTGCAGGTAGCGCTCTGAAGACACGGAATACGATGTTTTTGTCGATAGATTCATACATATCATGAGATCCTGAATAGGAATATGAACTTTTTGATTGTGAAAATCTGCGCGGAAAAGCGTGATTTCGACTTATTCCAAAGTTTGTAAAACTGCAAATAGCACTCTCAAAACACGAGATATGATGTAGTTGGTGCTAGATTCTGCCATATAACGCACTTTTGTAGCAAAATCTTGCTTCTGAGTAGATTTACAGAGTCAGAAATTTTTCAATGAGACTCAGAAAAAACGCTGATAACTCGCTGGAAACGCAAAATTCTGGGCATTTGTGGACGGATTCATGCGTATTTTGTTGTATTGGATAGATTCATGTGATTTGCGATACTTTGAAACTGCTCGGAATGTGGTAATTTTGACTTATTTCAAACTTCGTCTTACTGCAGATAGCGCTCTGGGAACACAAAAAATGATGTTTTTGTCGATAGATTTATACATATTATGAGGTCCTGAATGGGAATTTGAACTTTTTGATTGTGGAAATCTGCGCGGAAAAGCGTGATTTCGACTTATTCCAAAGTTTGTAAAACTGCAATTGGCACTCTAAAAAACACAAAATATGATGTTTTTGTCGATAGATTCAAACATATTATGAGGTCCTGAAGAGGGATATGAACTTTTTGATTGTGAAAATCTGCGCGGAGAAGCGTGATTTCGACTTATTCCAAAGTTTGTAAAACTGCAAATAGCACTCTCAGAACACAAAATATGATGTATTTGGTGCTAGATTCTGCCATATAACGCACTTTTGAAGCAAAATCTTGCTTCTGAGTAGATTTACAGAGTCAGAAATTTCTCAATGAGACTCAGAAAAAACGCTGATAACTCGCTGGAAACGCAAAATTTTGTGCATTTGAGGACGGATTCATGCGTATTTTGTTGTATTGGATAGATTCATGTGATTTGCGATACTTTGAAACTGCTCGGAATGTGGTAATTTTGACTTATTTCAAACTTCGTCTTACTGCAGATAGCGCTCTGGAAACACAAAGAATGATGTTTTTGTCGATAGATTCATACATATTATGAGGTCCTGAAGAAGAATATGAACTTTTTGATCGTGAAAATCTGCGCGGAAAAGCGTGATTTCGACTTATTCCAAAGTTTGTAAAACTGCAATTGGCACTCTGAAAAACACGAAATATGATGTTTTTGTCGATAGATTCAAACATATTATGAGGTCCTGAAGAGGGATATGAACTTTTTGATTGTGAAAATCTGCGCGGAAAAGCGTGATTTCGACTTATTCCAAAGTTTGTAAAACTGCAAATAGCACTCTAAAAACACGAAATATGATGTATTTGGTGCTAGATTCTGCCATATAACGCACTTTTGAAGCAAAATCTGGCTTCTGAGCAGATTTACAGAGTCAAAAATTTTTCAATGAGACTCAGAAAAAACGCTGATAACTCGCCGGAAACGCAAAATTTTGTGCATTTGAGGACGGATTCATGCGTATTTTGTTGTATTGGATAGATTCATGTGATTTGCGATACTTTGAAACTGCTCGGAATGTGGTAATTTTGACTTATTTCAAACTTCGTCTTACTGCAGATAGCGCTCTGGAAACACAAAAAATGATGTTTTTGTCGATGGATTCTTACATATGATGACGTCCTGAATAGGAATATGAACTTTTTGATTGTAAAAATCTGCGCGGAGGAGCATGATTCCGACTTATTCCAAAGTTTGTAAAACTGCAAATAGCACTCTAAAAACACGAAATATGTGTATTTGGTGCTAGATTCTGCCATATAACGCACTTATGAAGCAAAATCTTGCTTCTGAGCAGATTTACAGAGTCAAAAATTTCTCAATGAGACTCAGAAAAAACGCTGATAACTCGCTGGAAACGCGAAATTTTGTGCATTTGAGGACGGATTCATGCGTATTATGTTGTATTGGATAGATTTATGTGATTAGCGATACTTTGAAACTGCTCGGAATGTGGTAATTTTGACTTATTTCAAACCTCATCTAACTGCAGATAGCGCTCTGAAGACACGGAATACGAAGTTTTTGTCGATAGATTCATACATATCATGAGATCCTGAATAGGAATATAAACTTTTTGATTGTGAAAATCTGCGTGGAGAAGCGTGATTCCGACTCAATCCAAAGTTTGTAAAACTGCAAATAGCACTCTAAAAACACGAAATATGATGTATTTGGTGCTAAATTCTGCCATATAACGCACTTTTGAAGCAAAATCTTGCTTCTGAGCAGATTTACAGAGTCAAAAATTTCTCAACAAGACACAGAAAAAACGCTAATAACTCGCTAAGAACGCAAAATTTTGTGCATTTGAGGACAGATTCATGCGTATTATGTTGTATTGGATAGATTTATATGTGGAAGGTAGGTATTGAGTATATGATGTATACTTTGTTGAAATGTTGTTATTTCAAGTTACGTGGTGCGATCGATTTAGGCTATATAGCCATCATCAGGCATTCGCTGAAAGTACATAATTGCGTGAAGATATTCTCTATATAAAAATTAAATATGAAAATTTTTGGATATGTTAACAATTTTTCAATATAAGATATAAAAATATAGAAATATAACAACATGTAATGTATATAAATATATGATAAAAAATGAAGTGTATGTGACGCTGCGTCGAGAGATAAATAAGGAATTGAATATTATTAATATTGAATTTTTCATGTAAAATCTAAATATTAATTATGTTGTTGAGACGGAAATAAATTGTAAATGGAGGAAATAAATATTTAAAATTTAAATATTGAATATAAAATTGAATACTATTTTGAATTGAAAATAAAAGATCAAAATGTGCTCGATTGAGGTTAGGTTTGTGCACCCCACAGCAATAATATCGGAATATAAGTATTAAACAATATTTTAGTCAAAGTTTAGTAATTATTGAAAATACTTATTGTCATTATTTAGTTAAGAAAAGCCATCAGGACTAATTTCAGTGGTAAAATTTTGAAAAAGTTTCACAACTCATGTTGTTAGGTCAAGAGAATGAAATATACTGCCAGTTATGAAATTATCTCGTTTCCGTTTTGGGAAGATGTAGGATTATGGGTGAAAAGGAAGGCGGGAAAAGTTGGTGGTTTGTATTGAGGTCTTGAGATATTAGAAAAGTGATAAAAGTGTCATTCTAACATTTATTTGAATGGTGGTAATTTTAAAAATATATGATTGTGATTAGTAGATTCTGTAATTTCGTTAAGTAAAGGGTTATCTGTTAGGATGTTATGTCTGATTTCGAATTCTTCTAGTGAAAGTAAATTTTTAAATTTTGTTTCATGATGTAGTAATTCTAAGTGATTTGTGTTTGTCGTATGATTTTGTGTTTTTAGATGTGTGCCCATTGCAGATGGTGGATTTTTTTTTATATGTTCTTTAAAACGTGTATGAATTTTTCTGGAAGTTAGTCCTATGTAGCTTTTATTGCAGTCGTTACATGAAATTTGATATATACTTGATTTATTTAATTTTGAATTTTTCGGTTTATTGTTCAACAGTAGTTTTTCTATAGTAGGGTGTGATTTGTTGGTCAGAGTAGAATTGAGTTCATGAGCGATTTTATACAGAGGATTTTGTATATAATTATGATATAGAAGGGAAATGAAAGTTTCAAATTGTTTATGGTTAGGATATATTTATTTTATGAGTCTTAATTGTTTCTTTTTATTGTAGATGTTTAACATGTAATTAACTCCAAAGTTATTATTTTCACCAATATCAATTATGGTTTTTAATTCGTTATCGAAATTATCTTCAGAAAGTAGTATAGAAAAAAGTCTGTTGAAAAAGAAGTCGAAGCTAGTTTGTTCTATTTTTGGTGCTTGTGATGAATTAAAGGGGATGATTATGTCTGTGCTTATAGGTTTTCTGTAAATGTTATATGTTATATTTTGATCGGATCTATGTAAGGTTAAATCTAGGAAGTTGAGTTCATTATTTTGTTCAATTTCTAACGTAAATTTAATTTTGGATAAATTATTGATTTTGTGAAGGAAGATATTTAATTCTGCTATGTCACCCATCTAAAAACACAAAATATCGTCGACGTAACGTCGCCACATTAAAATATTAGAGCTTTCTTCGAGTTGCATTATTTGTGTTTCTAAAAAATCTATAAATATATTTGATAATGCACCTGATATTGGGCTGCCCATTGGTAGACCATCTTTGAGTTTGTAATAGGTGTTGTTGAATTGGAAGAAATTCTGATCAGTAACTGTATCAAATAATTGTGATAAGTTTAAGATGTCTAAGTTGGTTAAATTGTATTTTTGTTTTACTGTGTTATTGTTGTGTAATTGATTTTCTTGTAGTGTAAGGGTTTCTTTTACTGGAATATTGGTGTATAAATTGACTATGTCAAATGATGTTATGATGAAACTTCTATCATTGTTGTATAGTGCATTGTCTATTTCTGAAATTAATTTTAAAGAGTTATGTATTGTGAAAGGTGATTTATATTCAAATTTGTTAATTAAAATGTTATTTGAAGATTTAGCTGATTTGTGGGCTGGAGAGCCGATGGAAGAGGTAATTGGTCTAATTGTTTTATCTGGTTTATGTAGTTTTATAAGACTGTATAGAATAGGTGTGTTAGGATTACTTTCTATTACGGTAAACAGTTTTATATTAAATTTATTCAAAGTTGTTTAACTTTAATTGATTTCTTTTCTAAAGTGTGAGGCATTTCAAGGTAAAGGATTTATTTTTAATTTAGATATTTCATTCTCATCAAGAAAAATTAAAAGTTTTCCGATTGTAATATTTTGTTTCTAAAATAACTAGACCTGCATTTTTGTCGCCTTTTGTGATTGTTGATTTATTGTTTGTAATTTTTTCTCTTATAGATTTTATGGGAGCATTTATAGTTTTTGAAAAGACAGATCAAAAAAGAAGAATAAAATTACATCAACTTATAAAAAATTCAAATCAACAACCTTACATACAATCAAGTCACTTTCAAGATATAGCCAACCATCAAAATTCAACTACCGTTTTTCCACCTAGAATCACAAATTTAACCAATATAACTTCCACCAAACAAGAACAAGATACACTAAACCTCGGCCACAAATTTGCTCCACCACCATCAACTCCTCATCTGCATAAAATCGCCATAGATCTAGTAGCACAGCTCCAATCGCATCACAATTTCAGTCAAATATTACCAGAAATAGGCACAGCTTTAAATAATATATCAAAGAATCAGGTGAGTGCACTTCAGAACAATAATAACCGGAATATTCCAAACTTTTCAAAAACTATAAATGCTTCCATAAAATCTATAAAAGAAAAAATTACAAACAATAAATAAACAATCACAAAAGGCGACAAAAATGCAGGTCTAGTTATTTTAGAAACAAAAGATTACAATCAGAAAACTTTTAATTTTTTTGATGAGAATGAAATATCCAAATTAAAAATAAATACTTTACCTAAATATGCCTCACACTTTAGAAGAGAAATCAATAACAGTATAACAACTTCAAATAAATTCAATATAAAACTGTTTACCGTAATAGAAAAAAATCCTAACACACCTATCATATACAGTCTTATAAAACTACATAAACCAGATAAAACAATTAGACCAATTACCTCTTCCATCGGCTCTCCAGCCCACAAATTAGCTAAATCTTCAAATAACATTTTAATTAACAAATTTGAATATAAATCACCTTTCACAATACATAACTCTTTAAAATTAATTTCAGAAATAGACAATGCACTATACAACAATGATAGAAGTTTCATCATAACATCATTTGACATAATCAATTTATACACCAATATTCCAGTAAAAGAAACCCTTACACTACAAGAAAATCAATTACACAACAATAACACAGTAAAACAAAAATACAATTTAACCAACTTAGTCATCTCAAACTTATCACAATTATTTGATACAGTTACTGATCAGAATTTCTTCCAATTCAACAACACCTATTACAAACTCAAAGATGGTCTACCAATGGGCAGCCCAATATCAGGTGCATTATCAAATATATTTATAGATTTTTTAGAAACACAAATAATGCAACTCGAAGAAAGCTCTAATATTTTAATGTGGCGACGTTACGTCGACGATATCTTGTGTTTTTGGATGGATGACATAGCAGAATTAAATATCTTCCTTCACAAAATCAATAATTTATCCAAAATTAAATTTACGTTAGGAATTGAACAAAATAATGAACTCAACTTCCTAGATTTAACCTTACATAGATCCGATCAAAATATAACATATAACATTTACAGAAAACCTACAAGCACAGACATAATCATCCCCTTTAATTCATCACACGCACCAAAAATAAAACAAACTAGCTTCGACTTCTTGTTCAACAGACTTTTTTCTATACCACTTTCTGGAGATAATTTCAATAACGAATTAAAATCCATAATTGTTATTGGTAAAAATAATAACTTTGAAGTTAATTACATGTTAAACATCTACAATAGAAAGAAACAATTAAGACTCATAAAACAAATATATCCTAACCATAAAAAATTTGAAACTTTTATTTCCCTTCCATATCATAATTATATACAAAATCCTCTAAATGAAATCGCCCATGAACTCAATTTTACTCTTACCAACAAATCACACCCTACTATAGAAAAACTACTGTTGAACAATTAACCGAAAAATTCAAAATTAATTAAATCAGGTATATATCAAATTTCATGTAACGACTGCAATAAAAGCTACATAGGACTAACTTCCAGAAACATCCATACACGTTTTAAAGAACATATAAAAAATAATCCACCATCTGCAATGGGCACACATCTAAAAACACAAAATCATACGACAGACACAAATCACTTAGAATTACTACATCATTAAACAAAATTTAAAATTTCACTCTCACTAGAAGAATTCGGAATCAGACATAACATCCTAACAGATAACAATTTACTAAACGAAATTACAGAATTTACTAATCACAATCATATATTTTTAAAACTACCACCATTCAAATAAATGTTAGAATGACACTTCTATCATTTTTCTAATATCTCAAGACCTCAATACAAACCACCAACTTTTCCCGCCTTATTTTTTACCCATGATCCTACATCTTCCTAAAACGGAAACGAGATAATTTCATAACTGGCAGTATATTTCATTCTCTTGACCAAACAACATGGGTTGTGGAACTTTTTCAAATTTTACCACTAAATTAGTCCTGATGGCTTTTCTCAACTAAATAATGACAATAAGTATTTCTAATAATTACTAAATTTACTTAAATATTGTTTAATACTTATATTCCGATATTATTGCTGTGGGGTGCACAAACCTAACCTCAATCGAGCACATTTTGATCTTTTATTTTCAATTCAAAATAGTATTCAATTTTATATTCAATATTTAAATTTTGAATATTTATTTCCTCCATTTACAATTCATTTCTGTTTCAACAACATAATTAATATTTAGATTTTTCATGAAAAATTCAATATTAATAATATTCAATTCCTTATTTATCTTTCGACGCAGCGTCACATACACTTCATTTTTTATTATATATTTATATACATTACATGTTGTTATATTTCTATATTTTTATATCTTATATTGAAAAATTGTTAACATTTTCAAAAATTTTCATATTTAATTTGTATATAAAAAATATCTTTACGCAATTATGTACTTTCAGCGAATGCCTGATGATGGCTATACAGCCGAAATCGATAGCACCACGTAGCTTGAAATAAAAACATTTCAACAAAGTATACATCATTTACTCAATACCTACCTCCCATATATAAGATGTATACTCAACTGGAGAACTTCATACAGAAAATTCAATCTTCGGAGATATCCGGCAAACTCCTACAGCTGAAATTTACATTGGAAAAGCGTCATAATTGCAAACAACATCTCAATTTTCTTCATGGAGCGAAAGAACACAAAGTAACTCCAAACTTTTTACAAATCCACTTCAAAGGACATACTATCACAAAGGGTCAAGAGAATGAAATACACTCTAAGATGCTGCAGCGGGAGATAAAGAAGCAAATGATTACACTCACCACCATCGACACAAAATAGAAATTCCTACATCGACACTTGCAATATTTTCCACATTTTCTGGAATACGAAGCAGTCATCAACTCATTAGAAGAAGAAATCATCATAAAAAATTATCAGACAGATCAAGAAAGAAGAATAAAATCACATCAACTTATAAAAAATTCAAATCAACAACCTTACATACAATCAAGCCACTTCCAAGATATAGCCAACCATCAAAATTCAACTACCGTTTTTCCACCTAGAATCACAAATTTAACCAACATAACTTTCACCAAACAAGAACAAGATACACTAAACCTCGGCCACAAATTTGCTCCACCATCATCAACTCCTCATCTGCATAAAATCGCCATAGATCTAGAAGCACAACTCCAATCGCATCACAATTTCAGTCAAATATTACCAGAAATAGGAACAGCTTCAAATAATATATCAAAGAATCAGGTGAGTGCACTTCAGAACAATAATAACCGGAATATTTCAAACTTTTCAAAAACTATAAATGCTTCCATAAAATCTATAAAAGAAAAAATTACGAACAATAAATTAACAATCACAAAAGGCGACAAAAATGCAGGTCTAGTTATTTTAGAAACAAAAGATTACAATCAGAAAACTTTTAATTTTTTTGATGAGAATGGAATATCTAAATTAAAAATAAATCCTTTACCTTAAAATGCCTCACACTTTAGAAAAGAAATCAATTAAAGTTAAACAACTTTGAATAAATTTAATATAAAACTGTTTACCGTAATAGAAAGTAATCCTAACACACCTATTCTATACAGTCTTATAAAACTACATAAACCAGATAAAACAATTAGACCAATTACCTCTTCCATCGGCTCTCCAGCCTACAAATTAGCTAAATCTTCAAATAACATTTTAATTAACAAATTTGAATATAAATCACCTTTCACAATACATAACTCTTTAAAATTAATTTCAGAAATAGACAATACACTATACAACAATGATAGATGTTTCATCATAACATCATTTGACATAGTCAATTTATACACCAATATTCTAGTAAAAGAAACCCATACACTACTAGAAAATCAATTACACAACAATAACACAGTAGAACAAAAATACAATTTAACCAACTTAGTCATCTCAAACTTATCACAATTATTTGATACAGTTACTGATCAGAATTTCTTCCAATTCAACAACACCTATTACAAACTCAAAGATGGTCTACCAATGGGCAGCCCAATATCAGGTGCATTATCAAATATATTTATAGATTTTTTAGAAACACAAATAATGCAACTCGAAGAAAGCTCTAATATTTTGATGTGGCGACGTTACGTTGACGATATTTTGTGTTTTTGGATGGGTGACATAGCAGAATTAAATATCTTCCTTCACAAAATCAATAATTTATCCAAAATTGAATTTACGTTAGAAATTGAACAAAATAATGAACTCAACTTCCTAGATTTAACCTTACATAGATCCGATCAAAATATAACATATAACATTTACAGAAAACCTACAAGCACAGACATAATCATCCCCTTT
Source organism: Dromius quadrimaculatus (assembly GCA_963989225.1). NCBI lineage: Eukaryota > Metazoa > Arthropoda > Insecta > Coleoptera > Carabidae > Dromius > Dromius quadrimaculatus. Next base: position 68,718 of record CAXDIG010000093.1, read on the forward strand.
AATTCATCACACGCACCAAAAATAAAACAAACTAGCTTCGACTTCTTGTTCAACAGACTTTTTTCTATACCACTTTCTGAAGATAATTTCAATAACGAATTAAAAACTATAATTGATATTGGTAAAAATAATAACTTTGAAGTTGATTACATGTTAAACATCTACAATAAAAAGGAACAATTAAGACTCATAAAACAAATATATCCTAACCATAAAAAATTTGAAACTTTCATTTCCCTTCCATATCATAATTATATACAAAATCCTTTAAATAAAATCGCTCATAAACTCAATTTTACTCTGACCAACAAATCACACCCTACTATAGAAAAACTACTGTTGTACAATAAACCGAAAAATTCAAAATTAATTAAATCAGGTATATATCAAATTTCATGTAACGACTGCAATAAAAGCTACATAGGACCAACTTCCAGAAACATTCATACTCGTTTTAAAGAACATATGAAAAATAATCCACCATCTGCAATGGGCACACATCTAAAAACACAAAATCATACGACAGACACAAATCACTTAGAATTACTACATCATGAAACAAAATTTAAAAATTTACTTTCACTAGAAGAATTCGAAATCAGACATAACATCCTAACAGATAACACTTTACTAAACGAAATTACAGAATTTACTAATCACGATCATATATTTTTAAAACTACCACCATTCAAATAAATGTTAGAATGACACTTTTATCATTTTTCTAATATCTCAAGACCTCAATACAAACCAGCAACTTTTCCCGCCTTCCTTTTTACCCATAATCCTACATCTTCCTAAAACGGAAACGAGATAATTTCATAACTGGCAGTATATTTCGTTCTCTTGACCAAACAACATGGGTTGTGAAACTTTTTCAAATTTTACCACTAAATTAGTCTTGATGGCTTATCTTAACTGAATAATGACAATAAGTATTTTCAATAATTACTAAATTTTGACTCAAATATTGTTGAATAATTATATTCCAATATTATTGCTGTGGGGTGCACAAACCTAACCTCAATCGAGCACATTTTGATCTTTTATTTTCAATTCAAAATAGTATTCAATTTCATATTCAATATTTAAATTTCAAATATTCATTTCCTCCATTCACAATTTATTTCTGTTTCAACAACATAATTAATATTTAGATTTTTTATGAAAAATTCAATATTAATAATATTCAATTCCTTATTCATCTTTCGACGCAGCGTCACATACACTTCATTTTTTATTATATATTTATAAACATTATATGTTGTTATATTTCTATATTTTTATATCTTATATTGAAAAATTGTTAACATTTTCAAAAATTTTCATATTTAATTTTTATATAAAAAATATCTTTACGCAATTATGTACTTTCAGCGAATGCCTGATGATGGCTATATAGCCGAAATCGATCGCACCACGTAACTTGAAATGAAAACATTTCAACAAAGTATACATCATTTACTTAATACCTACCTCTAATATATGAGATGTATACTAAACTGGAGAACTTCATACAGAAGATTTACGTGATTTGCGATACTTTGAAACTGCTCAGAAAGTGGTAATTTTGACTTATTTCAAACTTCATATAACTGCAGATATCGCTCTGAAAACACTGAAGTTGATGTTTTTGTCGATAGATTCATACATATTATGAGGTCCTGAATAGAAATATGAACTTTTTGATTGTGAAAATCGGCGCGGAAAAGCGTGATTTCGACTTATTCCAAGGTTTGTAAAACTGCGAATAGCACTCTAAAAACACTAAATATGATGTATTTGGTGCTAGATTCTGCCATATAACGCATTTTTGGAGCAAAATCTTGCTTTTGAGCAGATTTACAGAATCAAAAATTTCTGAACGAGACTCAGAAGAAACGCTGATAACTCGCTGGAAACGCAGAATTTTGTGCATTTAAGGACGGATTCATGCGTATTATGTTGTATTGGATACATTTATGTGATTTGCGATACTTTGAAACTGCTCAGAAAGTGGTAATTTTGACTTATTTCAAACTTCATATAACTGCAGATAGCGCTCTGAAAACACGAAATATGATGTTCCTGTCGATAGATTCATACATATTATGAGGTCCTGAATAGGAATATAAACTTTTCGATCATGAAAATCTGTGAGGAAAAGCGTGATATCGACTTATCCCAGAGTTTGTAAAACTGCAAATAGCACTCTATAAACACGAAATATGATGTTTTAGTCGATAGATTCATACATATTATGAGGTCTGAAGAGGAAAATGAACTTTTTGATTGGGAGAATCTGCGCGGAAAAGCGTGATTTCGACTTATTCCAAAGTTTATAAAACTGCAAATAGCACTCTAAAAACACGAAATATGATGTATTTGGTGCCAGATCCTGCCATATAACTCGCTGGAAACGGAAAATTTAGTGCATTTTAGGACAGATTCATGCGTATTATGTTGTATTGGATAGATTTATGTTATTTGCGATACTTTGAAACTGCTCGGAATGTGAAATTTTGACTTATTTCAAACTTCATATAACTGCAGATAGCGCTCTGAAAACACAAAATATGATGTTTTCATCGACAGATTCATACATATTATGAGGTCCTAAATAAGAATATGAACTTTTTGATTGTGAAAATCTGTACGGAAAAGCAAGATTTCGACTCATTCCAAAGTTAGTAAAACTGCAAATGGCACTCTAAAAACACGAAATATGATGATTTTGTCGATAGATTCATACATATTATGAGGTCCTGGAGAGGAATATGAACTTCTTGATTGTGAAAATCTGCGCGGAAAAGCGTGATTTCAACTTATTCCAAAGTTTGTAGAACTGCAAATAGCACTCTAAAAACACGAAATATGATGTATTAGGTGCTAGATTTTGCCATATAACGCACTTTTGAAGCAAAATCTTGCTTCTGAGCAAATTTACAGAGTCAAAAATTTCTCAATGAGACTCAGATAAAACGCTGATAACTCGCTGGAAACGCGGAATCTTGTGCATTTGAGGACGGATTCATGCGTATTATGTTGTATTGGATAGATTTATTTGATTTGCGATACTTTGAGACTGCTCGGAATGTGGTAATTCTGTCTTATTTCAAACTTCATATAACTGCAGATAGCGCTCTGGAAACACGAGATATGATGTTTTTGTCGATAGATTCATACATATTATGGAGTCAAAAATTTCTCAACGAGACTCAGAAAAAACGATGACAACTTGCTGGAAACGCATAATTTTGTGCATTTGAGGACGGATTCATGCGTATTATGTTGTATTGGATAGATTTGTGTGATCTGCGATACTTTGAAACTGCTCAGAATGTGGTAATTTTGACTCATTTCAAACTTCATATAACTGCAGATAGCGATCTGAGAACACGAAATATGATGTTTTTGTCTATAAATTCATACATACTATGAGTTCTTGAATAGGAATATGAACTTTTTGATTGCGAAAATCTGCGCGGAAAAGCGTGACTTCGACTTATTCAAAAGTTTGTTAAACTGCAAATAGCACACTAAAAACACGAAATATGATGTATTTGTTGCTAGATTCTGCCATATAACGAACTTTTGGAGCAAAATCTTGACTTTGAGCAGATTTACAGAGTCAAAAATTTCTCAACGAGACTCAAAAAAAACGCTGATAACTCGCTGGAAACGCATAATTTTGTGCATTTTAGGACGGATTCATGCGTATTATGTTGTATTGGATAGATTTATGTGATTTGCGATACTTTGAAACTGGTCAGAATGTGGTAATTTTGACTTATTTCAAACTTCATATAACTGCAGATAGCGCTCTGAGAACACGAAATATGATGTTTTTGTCTATGAATTCATACATATTATGAGGTCTTGAATAGGAATATGAACTTTTTGATTGTGAAAATCTGCGCGGAAAAAGCGAGATTTCGACTTATTCAAAAGTTTGTAAAACTGCAAATAGCACACTAAAAACACGAAATATGATGTATTTGGTGCTAGATTCTGCCATATAACGAACTTTTGAAGCAAAATCTTGCTTCTGAGCAGATTTACAGAGTCAAAAATTTCTCAACGAGACTCAGAAAAAACGCTGATACCTTGTTGGAAACGCATAATTTTGTGCATTTGAGGACGGATTCATGCGTATTATGTTGTATTGGATAGATTTCTGTGATTTGCGATACTTTGAAACTGCTCAGAATGTAGTAATTTTGACTTATTCCAAACTTCATATAACTGCAGTTAGTGCTCTGAAAACACGAAATATGATGTATTTGTCGATAGATTCATACATATTATGAGATCCTGAATAGGAATATGAACTTTTTGATTGCGAAAATCTGCGCGGAAAAGCGTGATTTCGACTCATTCCAAAGTTTGTAAAACTGCAAATAGCACTCTAAAAACACGAAATATGATGTATTTGGTGTTAGATTCTGCCATATAACGCACTTTTGAAGCCAAATCTTGCTTCTGAGCAGATTTACAGAGTCAAAAGTTTCTCAACAAGACTCAGAAAAAACGCTGATAACTCGCTGGAAACGCAAAATTTTGTGCATTTAGGGACGGGTTCATGCGTATTATATTGTATTGGATAGATTTATGTGATTTTCGATAGTTTGGAACTGCTCAGAATGTGGTAATTTTAACTTATTTCAAACTTCATATAACTGCAGATAGCGCTCTAAGAACACGAGATATGATGTATTTGTCGATAGATTCATACATATTATGAGGTCTTGAATAGGAATATGAACTTTTTGATTGTAAAAATCTGCGCGGAAAAGCGTGATTTCGACTTATTCTAAAGTTTGTAAAACTGCAAATAGCACACTAAAAACACGAAATATGATGTATTTGGTGCTAGAGTCTGCCATATAACGAACTTTTGAAGCAAAATCTTACTTCTGAGCAGATTTACAGAGTCAAAAATTTCTCAATGAGACTCAGAAAAAACGCTGACAACTTGCTGGAAACGCATAATTTTGTGCATTTGAGGAAGGATTCATGCGTATTATGTTGTATTGGATAGATTTATGTGATTTGCGATACTTTGTAACTGCTCAGAATGTGGTAATTTTGACTTATTTCAAACTTCATATTACTGCAGATAGCGCTTTGAAAACACGAGATATGATGTCTTTGTCGATAGATCCATACATATTATGAGGTCCTGAATAGGAATATGAACTGTCTGATTGTGAAAGCCTGCGCGGAAAAGCGTGATTTCGACTTATTCCAGAGTTTGTGAAACTGCAAATAGCACCCTAAGCACACGAAATATGGTGTATTTGGTGCTAGATTCTGCCATATAACGCACTTTTGAAGCCGAATCCTGCTTCTGAGCAGATTTACAGAGTCAAAAATTTCGCAACAAGACTCAGAAAAAACGCTGATAACTTGCTGAAAACGCAAAATTTTGTGCGTTTCAGGACGGGATCATGTGTATCATGTTGTATTGGATAGATTCATGTGATTTGCGATACTTTGAAACTGCTAAGAATGTGGTAATTTTGACTTATTTCATACTTCATATAATTGCAGATAGCGCTCAGAAATCACGAAATATGATGTTTGTCGATAGATTCATACATATTATGAGGTCCTGAATAGAAATATGAACTTTTTGATTGTGAAAATCTGCGCGAAAAAGCGTGATTCCGACTTATTCCAAAGTTTGTAAAACTGCAAATAGCACTCTAAAAACACAAAATATGATGTATTTGGTGCTAGATTCTGCCATATAGCGCACTTTTGAAGCAAAATCTTGCTTCTTAGCAGATTTACAGAGTCAAAAATTTCTCAACGAGACTCAGGAAAAACGCTGATAACTCGCTGGAAACGCAAAATTTTGTGCATTTGAGGACGGATTCATGCGTTTTATGTTGTATTGGATAGATTTATGTGATTTGCGATACTTTGAAACTGCTCAGAATGTGGTGATTTCGACTTATTTCAAACTTCATATAACTGCAGATAGCGCTCTGAAAACACGAAATATGATGTTTTTGTCGACAGATTAATACATATTATGAGGTCCTGGATAGGAATATTAACTGTCTGATTGTGGAAGTCTGCGCGGAAGAGCATAATTTCAACTTATTCCAAAGTTTGTAAAGCTGAAAATAGCACTCTAAAAACACGAAATATGATGTACCTGGTGCTAGATTTTGCTATATAACGCACTTTTGGAGCACAATCTTGCCTCTGAGCAGATTTACAGAGTCGGAAATTTCTCAACGAGACTTAGAAAAACCGCTGATAACTCGCTGGAAACGCAAAATTTTGTGCATTTGAGGACGGATTCATGCGTATTATGTTGTATTGTATAGTTGAATGTGATTTGCGATGCTTTTGAACTGCTCGGAATGTGGTAATTCTGACTTATTTCAAACTTCATATAACTGCAGATAGCGCTCTGAAAACATGAGATATGATGTCTTTGTCGATGGATTCATACATATTATGAGGTCCTGAATAGGAATAGAAACTTTTTGATTCTGAAAATCTGCGCGGAAAAGCGTGATTTCGACTTATGCTAAAGTTTGTAAAACTGCAGATAGCACTCTAGAAACACGAAATATGATGTTTTTGGTGCTAGATTCTGCCATATAACGCAATTTTGGAGCAAAATCTTGCTTTTGAGCAGATTTACAGAGTCAAAAATTTCTCAACGAGACTCAGAAAAAACGCTGTTCACTCGCTGGAAATGCATAATTTTGTGCATTTGAGGACGCACTTATGCGTCTTATGTTGTATTGGATAGATTTATGTGATTTGCGATACTTTGAAATTGCTCAGAATGTGGTAATTTTGACTTATTTCAAACTTCATTTAACTGCAGATAGCGCTCTGGAAACACAGAATATGATCTTTTTGTCGATAGATTCATACATATTATGAGGTCCTGAATAGGAATATGAACTTTTTGATTGTGAAAATCTGCGCGGAAAAGCGTGATTTCGACTTATTCCAAAGTTTGTAAAACTGCAAATAGCACTCTAGAAACACGGAATATGATGTATTTGGTGCTAGATTCTGCCATATAACGCACTTTTGAAGCCAAATCTTGCTTCTGAGCAGATTTACAGAGTCAAAAATTTCTTAACGAGACTCAGAAAAAACGCTGATTACTCGCTGGAAACGCATAATTTTGTGCATTTTAGGACGGATTCTTGCATATTATGTTGTATTGGATAGATTTATGTGATTTGCGATACTTTGAGACTGCTCAGAATGTGGTAATTTTGACTTATTTCAAACTTCATATAATTGCAGATAGCGCTCTGAAAACACGAAATATGATGTTTTTGTCGATAGATTCATACATATTATGAGGTCCTGAATAGGAATATGAACTGTCTGATTGTGAAAGTCTGCGCGGAAAAGCGTGATTTCAACTTATTACAAAGTTTGTAAAGCTGAAAATAGCACTCTAGAAACACGAAATTTGATGTATTTGGTGCAAGATTCTGCCACATAACGCACTTTTGAAGCAGAATCTTGCTTCTGAGCAGATTTACAGAGTCAAAAATTTCTCAACGAGACTTAGAAAAAACGCTGATAACTCGCTGGAAACGCAGAATCTAGTGCATTCGAGGACGGATTCATGCGTATTATGTTGTATTGGATAGATTTATGTGATTTGCGATACTTTGAAACTACTCAGAATGTGGTAATTTTGACTTATCTCAAACTTCATATAACTGCAGATAGCGCTTTTAAAACACGAAATATGATGATATCGTCGATAGATTCATACATATTATGAGGTCCTGAATAGGAATTTGAACTTTTAGATTGTGAAAATCTGCTCGGAAAAGCGTGATTTCGACTTATTACAAAGTTTGTTAAACTGCAACTAGCACTCTAGAAACACGAAATATGATGTATTTGGTGCTAGATTCTGCCATATAGCGCACTTTTGAAGCGAAATCTTGCTAATGAACAGATTTACAGAGTGAAAAATTTCTGAACGAGACTCAGAAAAATGCTGATAACTCGCTGGAAACGGAAAATTTTGTGCATTTGAGGACGGATTCATGCGTATTATGTTGTATTGGATAGATTTATGTGATTTGCGATACTTTGAAACTGCTTGGAATGTTGCAATTTTGATTTATTTCAAACTTCATATAACTGCAGATAGCGCTCTGAAAACACGAAATATGATGTTTTTGTCGATAGATTCATACATATTGAGAGGTCCTGAATAGGAATATGAACTGTCTGATTGTAAAAGTGCGCGTAAAAGCGTGATTTCGACTTATTCCAAAGTTTGTAAAACTGCGAATAGCACTCTAAAAACACGAAATATGATGTATTTGGTGCTAGATTCTGCCATATAACGCACTTTTAAAGCAGAATATTGCTTCTGAGCAGATTTACAGAGTCAAAAATTTCTCAACGAGACTCAGAAAAAACGCTGATAACTCGCTGGAAACGCATAATTTTGTGCATTTAAGGACGGATTCATGCGTATTATGTTGTATTGGATAGATTTATGTGATTTGCGATACTTTGGAACTACTCAGAATGTTGTAATTTCGACTTATTTCAAACTTCATATAACTGCATATAGCGCTCTGAAAACACGAGATATGATGTTTTTATCGATAGATTCATACATATTATGAGGTCCTGAATAGGAATATGAACTTTCTGATTGTGAGAATCTGCGCGGAAAAGCGTGATTTCGACTTATTCCAAAGTTTGTAAAACTGCAAATAGCACTCTAAAAACACGGAATATGATGTATTTGGTGCTAGATTCAGCCATATAACGCATTTTTGAAGCAAAATCCTGCTTCTGAAGAGATTTACAGGATCAATAATTTCTCAACGGGACTCAGAAAAAACGCTGATAACTCGCTGAAAACGCAACATTTTGTGCATTCAAGGACAAATTCATGCGTACTATGTTGTATTGGATAGATTTATGAAATTTACGATACTTTGAAACTGCTCAGAATGTGATAATTCTGACTTATTTCAAACTTCATATAACTGCAGATAGCGCTCTGAGAACACGAAATATGATGTTTTTGTCGATAGATTCATACACATTATGAGGTCCTGCATGGGAATATAAGCTTTTTGATTTTGAGAATCTGCGCCTAAAAGCGTGATTCCGACTTATTCCCAAGTTTAGAAAACTGCAAATAGCACTCTAGAAACACAAAATATGATGTATTCGGTGCCAGATTCTGCCATATAACGCACTTTTGGAGCAAAATCTTGCTTCTGAGTAGATTTACAGAGTCAAAAATTTCTCAACGAGACTCATAAAAAACGCTGATAACTCGCTGGAAACGCATAATTTTGTGCACTTGAAAACGGATTCATGCGTATTATGTTGTATTGGATAGATTTATGTGATTTGCGATACTTTGAAACTGCTCAGAATGTGGTTATTTTGACTTATTTCAAACTTCATATAACTGCAGATAGCGCTCTGAAAACACGGAATATGATGTTTTGGTCGATAGATTCATACATAATATGAGGTCCTGAATAGGAATATGAACTTTTTGATTGTGAAAATCTGCTCGGAAAAGCGTGACTCCGACTTATTCCAAAGTTTGTAAAACTGCAAATGGCACTCTAAAAACACAAAATATGATGTATTTGGTGCTATATTCTGCCATATAGCGTACTTCTGAAGCAAAATCTTAACTCTGAGCAGATTTACAGAGTCAAAAATTTCTCAATGAGACTCCGAAAAAACGCTGATAACTCGCTGGAAACGCATAATTTTGTGCATTTGAAAACGGATTCATGCGTACTATGTTGTATTGGATAGATTTATGTGATTTGCGTTACTCTGAAACTGCTCTGAATGTGATAATCTTGACTTATTTCAAACTCCATATAGCTGCAGCTAGCGCTCTTGAAACACAGAATATGATGTTTCTGTCGATAGATTCATACATATTATGTGGTCTTGAATAGGAATATGTACTTTTTGATTGTGAAAATCTGCGCGGAAAAGCGTGATTTCGACTTCTTCCAAAGTTTGTAAAACTGCAAGTAGCACTCTAAAAACACGAAATATGATGTATTTGGTGCTAGATTTTGCTATATAACGCACTTTTGGAGCACAATCTTGCCTCTGAGCAGATTTACAGAGTCGGAAATTTCTCAACGAGACTTAGAAAAACCGCTGATAATTCGCTGGAAACGCAAAAGTTTGTGCATTTGAGGACGGATTCATGCGTATTATGTTGTATTGTATAGTTGAATGTGATTTGCGATGCTTTTGAACTGCTCGGAATGTGGTAATTCTGACTTATTTCAAACTTCATATAACTGCAGATAGCACTCTGGAAACACGAGATATGATGTTTTTGTCGATGGAGTCATACATATTATGAGGTCCTAAATGAGAATATGAACTTTTTGATTGTGAGAATCCGCGCGGAATAGCGTGATTTCGACTTATTCCAAAGTTTGTAAAACTGCAAATAGCACTCAAAAAATACGAAATATGATGTATTTGGTGCTAGATTCTGCCATATAACGCACTTTTGAAGCAAAATCTTACTTCTGAGCAGATTTACAGAGTCAAAAATTTCTCAACGAGACTCAGAAAAAACGCTGATAACTCGCTGGAAACGCAAAATTTTGTGCATTCAAGGACGGATTCATGCGTATTATGTTGTATTGGATAGATTTATGTAATTTGCGATACTTTGAAACTGCTCTGAATGTGGTAATTTTGACTTATTTCAAACTTAATATAACTGCAGATAGCGCTCTGAAAACACGAAATATGATGTTTTTGTCGATAGATTCATACATATTATGAGGTCTTACATAGGAATATGAACTTTTTGATTGTGAAAATCTGCGCGGAAAATCGTGATTTCGACTCATTCCAAAGTTTGTAAAACTGCGAATAGCACTCTAAAAACACGAAATATGATGTATTTGGTGCTAGATTCAGCCAAATAACGCACTTTTGAAGCAAAATCCTGCTTCGAAGAGATTACCAGGGTCAAAAATTTCTCAACGAGACTCGGAAAAAACGCTGATAACTCGCTGGAAACGCAAAATTTTGTGCATTTGAGAACGGATTCATGCGAACTATGTTGTATCGGATAGATTTATGTGATTTGCGATACTTTGAAACTGCTCAGAATGTGGTAATTTTGACTTATTTCAAACTTCATATAACTGCAGATAACGCTCCGAAAATACGAAATATGATGTTTTTGTCGATAGATTCATACATATTATGAGTTCCTGAATAGGAATATGAACTTTTTGATTGTGAAAATCTGCGCGCAAAAGCGTGATTTCGACTTATTCCAAAGTTTGTAAAACTGCAAATGAAACTCTGAAAACACGAAATATGATGTATTTGATGCTGGATTCTGCCATGTAACGCATTTTTGAAGCAAAATCTTGCTTTTGAGAAGATTTACAGAGTCAAATATTTCTCAATTAGACTCAGAAAAAACGCTGATAACTCGCTGGAAACACAAAATTTTGCGCATTTGAGGACGGATTCATGCGTATTATGTTGTATTATATAGATTTATGTGATTTGCGATACTTTGAAACTGCTCTGAATGTGGTAATTTTGACTTATTTCAAACTTAATATAACTGCAGATAGCGCTCTGAAAACACGGAATATGATGTTTTTGTCGATAGATTTATACATATTATGAGGTCTTACATAGGAATATGAACTTTTTGATTGTGAAAATCTGCGCGGAAAATCGTGATTTCGACTAATTCCAAAGTTTGTAAAACTGCGAATAGCACTCTAAAAACACGAAATATGATGTATTTGGTGCTAGATTCAGCCAAATAACGCACTTTTGAAGCAAAATCCTGCTTCTGAAGAGATTACCAGGGTCAAAAATTTCTCAACGAGACTCAGAAAAAACGCTGATAACTCGCTGGAAACGCAAAATTTTGTGCATTTGAGAACGGATTCATGCGAACTATGTTGTATCGGATAGATTTATGTGATTTGCGATACTTTGAAACTGCTCAGAATGTGGTAATTTTGACTTATTTCAAACTTCATATAACTGCAGATAACGCTCCGAAAATACGAAATATGATGTTTTTGTCGATAGATTCATGCATATTATGAGTTCCTGAATAGGAATATGAACTTTTTGATTGTGAAAATCTGCGCGCAAAAGCGTGATTTCGACTTATTCCAAAGTTTGTAAAACTGCAAATGAAACTCTGAAAACACGAAATATGATGTATTTGGTGCTGGATTCTGCCATGTAACGCACTTTTGAAGCAAAATCTTGCTTTTGAGCAGATTTACAGAGTCAAATATTTCTCAATTAGACTCAGAAAAAACGCTGATAACTCGCTGGAAACGCATAATTTTGTGCATTTGAGGACGGATTCATGCGTATTATATTGTATTGGATAAATTTATGTGATTTGCGATACTTTGGTACTGCTCAGAATGTGGTAATTTTGACTTATTTCAAACTTCATATAACTGCAGATAGCGCCCTAAAAACACGGAATATGATGTTTTTGTCGATAGATTCATACATATTATGAGGTCCTGAATAGGAATATTAACTTTTTGATTGTGAAAATCTGCGCGGGAAAGCGTGATTTCGACTTATTCCAAAGTTTGTAAAACTGCAAATAGCACTCTAAAAACACGAAATATGATGTATTTGATGCTAGATTCTGCCATATAACGCACTTTTGAAGCAAAATCTTACTTCTGAGCAGATTTACAGAGTCAAAAATTTCTCAACGAGACTCAGAAAAAACGCTGATAACTCGCTGGAAACGCAAAATTTTGTGCATTCAAGGACGGATTCATGCGTATTATGTTGTATTGGATAGATTTATGTAATTTGCGATACTTTGAAACTTTCAAACTTCATATAACTGCAGATAGCGCTCTGAGAACACGAAATATGATGTTCTTGTCGATAGATTCATACACATCATGAGGTCCTGCATAGGAATATAAACTTTTTGATTTTGAAAATCTGCGCGGAAAAGCGTGATTTCGACTTATTCCTAAGTTTGTAAAACTGCAAATGGCACTCTAGAAACACAAAATATGATGTATTTGCTGCTTGATTCTGCCACTTTTGAAGCAAAATCTTGCTTCTGAGCAGATTTAAAAGGTCAAAAATTTCTCAACGAGACTCAGAAAAAACGCTGATAACTTGCTGGAAACGCAAAATTCTGTGCATTTGAGGACGGATTCATGCGTATTATGTTGTATTGGATAGATTTATGTGATTTGCCATACTTTGAAACTGCTCAGAATGTGGTTATTTTGACTTATTTCAAACTCCATATAACTGCAGATACCGCTCTGAAAACACGGAATACGATGTTTTGGTCGATAGATTCATACATAATATGAGGTCCTGAATAGGAATATGAACTTTTTGATTGTGAAAATCTGCTCGGAAAAGCGTGACTCCGACTTATTCCAATGTTTGTTAAACTGCAAATAGCCCTCTAAAAACACCAAATATGATGTATTTTGTGCTAGATTCTGCCATATAGCGCACTTTTGAAGCAAAATCTTGCTTCTGAGCAGATTTACAGAGTCAAAAATTCCTCAACGAGACTCAGAAAAAACGCTGATAACTCGCTTCAAACGCATAATTTTGTGCATTTGGAAACGGATTGATGCGTATTATGTTGTATTGGATGAACCAGATAAAACAATTAGACCAATTACCTCTTCCATCGGCTCTCCAGCCCACAAATTAGCTAAATCTTCAAATAACATTCTAATTAACAAATTTGAATATAAATCACCTTCCACAATACATAAATCTTTAAAATAAATTCAGAAATAGACAATGCACTATACAACAATGATAGATGTTTCATCATAACATCATTTGACATAGTCAATTTATACACCAATATTCCAGTAAAAGAAACCCTTACACTACAAGAAAATCAATTACACAACAATAACACAGTAAAACAAAAATACAATTTAACCAACTTTGACATCTTAAACTTATCACAATTATTTGATACAGTTACTGATCAGAATTTCTTCCAATTCAACAACACCTATTACAAACTCAAAGATGGTCTACCAATGGGCAGCCCAATATCAGGTGCATTATCAAATATATTTATAGATTTTTTAGAAACACAAATAATGCAACTCGAAGAAAGCTCTAATATTTTAATGTGGCGACGTTACGTCGACGATATCTTGTGTTTTTGGATGGATGACATAGCAGAATTAAATATCTTCCTTCACAAAATCAATAATTTATCGAAAATTAAATTTACGTTAGAAATTGAACAAAATAATGAACTCAACTTCCTAGATTTAACCTTACATAGATCCGATCAAAATATAACATATAACATTTACAGAGAACCTACAAGCACAGACATAATCATCCCCTTTAATTCATCACACGCACCAAAAATAAAACAAACTAGCTTCGACTTCTTGTTCAACAGACTTTTTTCTATACCACTTTCTGGAGATAATTTCAATAACGAATCAAAATCTATAATTGTTATTGGTAAAAATAATAACTTTGAAGTTAATTACATGTTAAACATCTACAATAAAAAGAAACAATTAAGACTCATAAAACAAATATATCCTAACCATAAAAAATTTGAAACTTTCATTTCCCTTCCATATCATAATTATATACAAAATCCTCTAAATGAAATCGCTCATAAACTCAATTTTACTCTGACCAACAAATCACACCCTACTATAGAAAAACTACTGTTGAACAATAAACCGAAAAATTCAAAATTAATTAAATCAGGTATATATCAAATTTCATGTAACGACTGCAATAAAAGCTACATAGGACTAACTTCCAGAAACATTCATACTCGTTTTAAAGAACATATGAAAAACAATCCACCATCTGCAATGGGCACACATCTAAAAACACAAAATCATACGACAGACACAAATCACTTAGAATTACTACATCATGAAACAAAATTTAAAAATTTACTTTCACTAGAAGAATTCGAAATCAGACATAACATCCTAACAGAGAACACTTTACTAAACGAAATTACAGAATTTACTAATCACGATCATATATTTTTAAAACTACCACCATTCAAATAAATGTTAGAATGACACTTTTATCATTTTTCTAATATCTCAAGACCTCAATACAAACCACCAACTTTCCCCGCCTTCCTTTTTACCCATAATCCTACATCTTCCTAAAACGGAAACGAGATAATTTCATAACTGGCAGTATATTTCGTTCTCTTGACCAAACAACATGGGTTGTGAAACTTTTTCAAATTTTACCACTAAATTAGTCTTGATGGCTTTTCTTAACTGAATAATGACAATAAGTATTTTCAATAATTACTATATTTTGACTAAAATATTGTTTAATACTTATATTCCAATATTATTGCTCTGGGGTGCACAAACCTAACCTCAATCGAGCACATTTTGATCTTTTATTTTCAATTCAAAATAGTATTCAATTTTATATTCAATATTTAAATTTCAAATATTTATTTCCTCCATTCACAATTTATTTCTGTTTCAACAACATAATTAATATTTAGATTTTTCATGAAAAATTCAATATTAATAATATTCAATTCCTTATTTAACTTTCGACGCAGCGTCACATACACTTCATTTTTTATTATATATTTATGAACATTACATGTTGTTATATTTTTATATTTTTATATCTTATATTGAAAAATTGTTAACATTTTCAAGAATTTTCATATTAAATTTTTATATAAAAAATATCTTTACGTAATTATGTACTTTCAGCGAATGCCTGATGATGGCTTTATAGCCGAAATCGATCGCACCACGTAACTCGAAATGAAAACATTTCAACAAAGTATACATCATTTACTCAATACCTACCTCTAATATATAAGATGTATACTGAACTGGAGAACTTCATACAGAAGATTTACGTGATTTGCGATACTTTGAAACTGCTCAGAAAATGGTAATTTTGACTTATTTCAAACTTCATATAACTGCAGATATCGCTCTGAAAACACTGAATATGATGTTTTTGTCGATAGATTCATACATATTATGAGGTCCTGAATAGAAATATGAACTTTTTGATTGTGAAAATCGGCGCGGGAAAGCATGATTTCGACTTATTCCAAGGTTTGTAAAACTGCGAATAGCACTCTAAAAACACTAAATATGATGTATTTGGTGCTAGATTCTGCCATATAACGCATTTTTGGAGCAAAATCTTGCTTTTGAGCAGATTAACACAGTCAAAAATTTCTGAACGAGACTCAGAAGAAACGCTGATAACTCGCTGGAAACGCAGAATTTTGTGCATTCAAGGACGGATTCATGCGTATTATGTTGTATTGGATACATTTATGTGATTTGCGATACTTTGAAACTGCTCAGAAAGTGGTAATTTTGACTTATTTCAAACTTCATATAACTGCAGATAGCGCTCTGAAAACACGAAATATGATGTTCCTGTCGATAGATTCATACATATTATGAGGTCCTGAATAGGAATATGAACTTTTCGATCATGAAAATCTGTGAGGAAAAGCGTGATATCGACTTATCCCAGAGTTTGTAAAACTGCAAATAGCACTCTAAAAACACGGAATATGATGTTTTTGTCGATAGATTCATACATATTATGAGGTCTGAAGAGGGAAATGAACTTTTTGATTGGGAGAATCTGCGCGGAAAAGCGTGATTTCGACTTATTCCAAAGTTTATAAAACTGCAAATAGCACTCTAAAAACACGAAATATGATGTATTTGGTGCCAGATCCTGCCATATAACTCGCTGGAAACGGAAAATTCAGTGCATTTTAGGACAGATTCATGCGTATTATGTTGTATTGGATAGATTTATGTTATTTGCGATACATTGAAACTGCTCGGAATGTGAAATTTTGACTTATTTCAAACTTCATATAACTGCAGATAGCGCTCTGAAAACACGAAATATGATGTTTTTATCGACAGATTCATACATATTATGAGGTCCTAAATAAGAATATGAACTTTTTGATTGTGGAAATCTGTACAGAGAAGCGTGATTTCGACTCATTCCAAAGTTAGTAAAACTGCTAATGGCACTCTAAAAATACGAAATATGATGATTTTGTCGATAGATTCATACATATTATGAGGTCCTGGAGAGGAATATGAACTTCTTGATTGTGAAAATCTGCGCGGAAAAGCGTGATTTCAACTTATTCCAAAGTTTGTAGAACTGCAAATAGCACTCTAAAAACACGAAATATGATGTATTAGGTGCTAGATTTTGCCATATAACGCACTTTTGAAGCAAAATCTTGCTTCTGAGCAAATTTACAGTCAAAACTTTCTCAATAGGACTCAGATAAAACGCTGATAACTCGCTGGAAACGCGAAATTTTGTGCATTTGAGGACGGATTCATGCGTATTATGTTGTATTGGATAGATTTATTTGATTTGCGATACTTTGAGACTGCTCGGAATGTGGTAATTCTGACTTATTTCAAACTTCATATAACTGCAGATAGCGCTCTGGAAACACGAGATATGATGTTTTTGTCGATAGATTCATACATATTATGGAGTCAAAAATTTCTCAACGAGACTCAGAAAAAACGCTGATAACTCGCTGGAAACGCATAATTTTGTGCATTTGAGGACGGATTCATGCGTATTATGTTGTATTGGATAGATTTATGTGATTTGCGATACTTTGAAACTGCTCAGAATGTGGTAATTTTGACTTATTTCAAACTTCATATAACTACAGATAGCGCTCTGAGAACACGAAATATGATGTTTTTGTCTATAAATTCATACATACTATGAGTTCTTGAATAGGAATATGAACTTTTTGATTGCGAAAATCTGCGCGGAAAAGCGTGATTTCGACTTATTCAAAAGTTTGTTAAACTGCAAATAGCACACTAAAAACACGAAATATGATGTATTTGGTGCTAGATTCTGCCATATAACGAACTTTTGGAGCAAAATCTTGACTTTGAGCAGATTTACAGAGTCAAAAATTTCTCAACGAGACTCAAAAAAAACGCTGATAACTCGCTGGAAACGCATAATTTTGTGCATTTGAGGACGGATTCATGCGTATTATGTTGTATTGGATAGATTTATGTGATTTGCGATACTTTGAAACTGCTCAGAATGTGGTAATTTTGACTTATTTCAAACTTCATATAACTGCAGATAGAGCTCTGAGAACACGAAATATGATGTTTTTGTCTATGAATTCATACATATTATGAGGTCTTGAATAGGAATATGAACTTTTCGATTGTGAAAATCTGCGCGGAAAAGCGAGATTTCGACTTTTTTAGAAGTTTGTAAAACTGCAAATAGCACACTAAAAACACGAAATATGATGTATTTGGTGCTAGATTCTGCCATATAACGAGCTTTTGAAGCAAAATCTTGCTTCTGAGCAGATTTACAGAGTCAAAAATTTCTCAACGAGACTCAGAAAAAACGCTGATACCTTGTTGGAAACGCATAATTCTGTGCATTTGAGGACGGATTCATGCGTATTATGTTGTATTGGATAGATTTCTGTGATTTGCGATACTTTGAAACTGCTCAGAATGTGGTAATTTTGACTTATTCCAAACTTCATATAACTGCAGATAGTGCTCTGAAAACACGAAATATGATGTATTTGTCGATAGATTCATACATATTATGAGATCCTGAATAGGAATATGAACTTTTTGATTGCGAAAATCTGCGCGGAAAAGCGTGATTTCGACTCATTCCAAAGTTTGTAAAACTGCAAATAGCACTCTAAAAACACGAAATATGATGTATTTGGTGCTAGATTCTGCCATATAACGAGCTTTTGGAGCAAAATCTTACTTCTGAGCAGATTTACAGAGTCAAAAATTTCTCAATGAGACTCAGAAAAAACGCTGACAACTTGCTGGAAACGCATAATTTTGTGCATTTGAGGACGGATTCATGCGTATTATGTTGTATTGGATAGATTTATGTGATTTGCGATACTTTGAAACTGCTCAGAATGTGGTAATTTTGACTTATTTCAAACTTCATATAACTGCAGATAGCGCTCTGAAAACACGAAATATGATGTATTCGTCGATAGATTCATACATATCATGAAGTCCTGAATAGAAATATGAACTGTTTGATTGTGAAAATCTTCGCGGAAAAGCGTGATTTCGACTTATTCCAAAGTTTGTGAAACTGCAGATAACACTCTAAAAACACGAAATATGATGAATTTGGTGCTAGATTCTGCCACATAACGCACTTTTGAAGCAAATCTTGCTTCTGAGCAGATTAACAGAGTAAAAAATTTCTCAACGAGACTCAGAAAAAAACGCTGATTAACTTGCTGGAAACGCAAAATTTTGTGCATTGAGAACGGATCCATGCGTATCATGTTGTATTGGATAGATTTATGTGATTTGCGATAATTTGAAACTGCTCAGGATGTGGTAATTTTGACTTATTTCAAACTTCATATAACTGCAGATAGCGCTCTGAAAACACAAAATATTATGTTTTTGTCGATAGATTCATACATATTATGGGGTCCTGAATAGGAATATGAACTTTTTGATTGTGAAAATTTGCGCGGAGAAGCGTGATTTTGAACTTATTCCAAAGTTTGTAAAACTGCAAATAGCACTCCAAAAACACGAAATATGATGTATTTGGTACTAGATTTTGCCATATAACGCACTTTTGAAGCAAAATCTTGCTTCTGAGCAGATTTACATAGTCAAAATTCCTCAACGAGACTCAGAAAAAACGCTGATAACTCGCTGGAAACGCATAGTTTTTGTTCATTTGAGGATGGATTCATGCGTATTATGTTGTATTGGATAGATTCATGTGATTTGCGATACTTTGAAACTGCTCAGAATGTGGTAATTTTGACTCATTTCAAACTTCATATAACTGCAGATAGCGCTCTGAAAACACGAGATATGATGTTTTTGTCGATAGATTCATACATATTATGGGGGTCCTGAATAGGAATATAAAATTTTTTGATTGTGAAAATCTGCTCAGAAAAGCGTGATTTCGACTTAATCCAAAGTTTGTAAAACTGCAAATAGCACTCTGAAAACACAAAAAATGGAGTAATTGGTGCTAGAATCTGCCATATAGCGTACCTTTGAAGCAAAATCTTGCTTCTGAGCAGATTTACAGTCAGAAATTTCTCAACGAGACTCAGAAAAAACGCTGATAACTCGCTGGAAACGCAAAATTTTGTGCAGTTGAGGACGGATTCATGCGTATTATGTTGTATTGGATAGATTCATGTGATTTGTGATAGTTTAAAACTGCTCAAAATGTGGTGATCTTGACTTATTTCAAACTTCATATTACTGCAGATAGCGCTCTGGAAACACGAAATTTGATGTTTTTGTCGAAAGATTCATACATATGTGAGGTCCTGAATGGAAAGATGAACTTTCTGATTGTAAAAATCAGCGCGGAAAAGCGTAATTTCGACTTATTCCAAAGTTTGTAAAACTGAAAATTGCACTCTGAAAACACAAAATATGATGTATTTGGTGCTAGATTCTGCCATAAAACGCACTTTTGAAGCAAAATCTTGCTTCTGAGGCAGATTTACAGAGTCAAAAATTTCTCAATGAGACTCAGAAAAAACGCTGATAACTCGCTGGAAACGCATAATTTTGTGCATTTGAGGACGGATTCATGCGTTTTATGTTGTATTGGATAGATTTATGTGATTTGCGATACTTTGAAACTGCTCAGAATGTGGTGATTTCGACTTATTTCAAACTTCATATAACTGCAGATAGCGCTCTGAAAACACGAAATATGATGTTTTTGTCGACAGATTAATACATATTATGAGGTCCTGGATAGGAATATTAACTGTCTGATTGTGAAAGTCTGCGCGGAAGAGCATAATTTCAACTTATTTCAAAGTTTGTAAAGCTGAAAATAGCACTCTAAAAACACGAAATATGATGTATTTGGTGCAAGATCCTGCCATATAACGCACTTTTGAAGCAGAATCTTGCTTCTGAGCAGATTTACAGAGTCAAAAATTTCTCAACATGACTCAGGAAAAACGCTGATCACCTGCTGGAAACGCAAAATTTTGTACATTTAAGGTCGGGATCACGCGTATTATGTTGTATTGGATAGATTCATGTGATTCGCGTAACTTTGAAACTGCTCAGAATGTGGTAACTTTGACTTATTTCAAACTTCATATAACTGCAGATAGCGCTCTGAAAACATGAGATATGATGTCTTTGTCGATGGATTCATACATATTATGAGGTCCTGAATAGGAATAGGAACTTTTTGATTCTTAAAATCTGCGCGGAAAAGCGTGATTTCGACTTATGCCAAAGTTTGTAAAACTGCAAATAGCACTCTAAAAACACGAGATATGATGTTTTTGGTGCTAGATTCTGCCATATAACGCAATTTTGGAGGCAAAATCTTGCTTTTGAGCAGATTTACAGAGTCAAAAATTTCTCAACGAGACTTAGAAAAAACGCTGTTAACTTGCTGAAAATGCATAATTTTGTGCATTTGAGGACGCACTTATGCGTATTATGTTGTATTGGATAGATTTATGTGATTTGCGATACTTTGAAAATTGCTCAGAATGTGGTAATTTTGACTTATTTCAAACTTCATATAACTGCAGATAGCGCTCTGGAAACACAGAATATGATCTTTTTGTCGATAGATTCATACATATTATGAGGTCCTGAATAGGAATATGAACTTTTAGATTGTGAAAATCTGCGCGGAAAAGCGAGATTTCGACTTATTCCAAAGTTTGTAAAACTGCAAATAGCACTCTAGAAACACGGAATATGATGTATTTGGTGCTAGAATCTGCCATATAACGCACTTTTGAAGCCAAATCTTGCTTCTGAGCAGATTTACAGAGTCAAAAATTTCTTAACGAGACTCAGAAAAAACGCTGATTACTCGCTGGAAACGCATAATTTTGTGCATTTTAGGACGGATTCTTGCATATTATGTTGTATTGGATAGATTTATGTGATTTGCGATACTTTGAGACTGCTCAGAATGTGGTAATTTTGACTCATTTCAAACTTCATATAACTGCAGATAGCGCTCTGAAAACACGAAATATGATGTTTTTTGTCGATAGATTCATACATATTATGAGGTCCTGAATAGGAATATGAACTGTCTGATTGTGAAAGTCTGCGCGGAAAAGCGTGATTTCAACTTATTACAAAGTTTGTAAAGCTGAAAATAGCACTCTAGAAACACGAATTTGATGTATTTGGTGCAAGATTCTGCCACATAACGCACTTTTGAAGCAGAATCTTGCTTCTGAGCAGATTTACAGAGTCAAAAATTTCTCAACGAGACTTAGAAAAAACGCTGATAACTCGCTGGAAACGCAGAATTTAGTGCATTTGAGGACAGATTCATGCGTATTATGTTGTATTGGATAGATTTATGTGATTTGCGATACTTTGAAACTACTCAGAATGTGGTAATTTTGACTTATCTCAAACTTCATATAACTGCAGATAGCGCTTTCAAAACACGAAATATGATGATATCGTCGATAGATTCATACATATTATGAGGTCCTGAATAGGAATTTGAACTATTTGATTGTAAAAATCTGCTCGGAAAAGCGTGATTTCGACTTATTACAAAGTTTGTTAAACTGCAACTAGCACTCTAGAAACACGAAATATGATGTATTTGGTGCTAGATTCTGCCATGTAGCGCACTTTTGAAGCGAAATCTGCTAATGAACAGATTTACAGAGTGAAAAATTTCTGAACGAGACTCAGAAAAATGCTGATAACTCGCTGGAAACGGAAAAATTTTGTGCATTTGAGGACGGATTCATGCGTATTATGTTGTATTGGATAGATTTATGTGATTTGCGATACTTTGAAAACTGCTCGGAATGTTGCAATATTGATTTATTTCAAACTTCATATAACTGCAGATAGCGCTCTGAAAACACGAAATTAGATGTTTTTGTCGATAGATTCATACATATTATGAGGTCCTGAATAGGAATATGAACTGTCTGATTGTAAAAGGTCTGCGCGGAAAAGCGTGATTTCGACTTATTCCAAAGTTTGTAAAACTGCGAATAGCACTCTAAAAACACAAAATATGATGTATTTGGTGCTAGATTCTGCCATATAACGCACTTTCAAAGCAGAATATTGCTTCTGAGCAGATTTACAGAGTCAAAAATTTCTCAACGAGACTCAGAAAAAACGCTGATAACTCGCTGGGAAACGCATAATTTTGTGCATTTAAGGACGGATTCATGCGTATTATGTTGTATTGGATAGATTTATGTGATTTGCGATACTTTGGAACTACTCAGAATGTTGTAATTTTGACTTATTTCAAACTTCATATAACTGCATATAGCGCTCTGAAAACACGAGATATGATGTTTTTATCGATAGATTCATACATATTATGAGGTCCTGAATAGGAATATGAACTTTCTGATAGTGAGAATCTGCACGGAAAAGCGTGATTTCGACTTATTCCAAAGTTTTGTAAAACTGCAAATAGCACTCTAAAAACACGGAATATGATGTATTTGGTGCTAGATTCAGCCATATAACGCATTTTTGAAGCAAAATCCTGCTTCTGAAGAGATTTACAGGATCAATAATTTCTCAACGGGACTTAGAAAAAACGCTGATAACTCGCTGAAAACGCAACATTTTGTGCATTCAAGGACAAATTCATGCGTACTATGTTGTATTGGATAGATTTATGAAATTTACGATACTTTGAAACTGCTCAGAATGTGATAATTTTGACTTATTTCAAACTTCATATAACTGCAGATAGCGCTCTGAGAACACGAAATATGATGTTTTTGTCGATAGATTCATACACATTATGAGGTCCT
>CAXDIG010000094.1:0-32140 GCA_963989225.1 Dromius quadrimaculatus
AAACTTTGGAATAAGTCGAAATCTCGCTTTTCCAGGCAGATTTTCACAATCAAAAAGTTCATATTCCTATTCAGCGACTCATAATATGTATGAATCCATCAACAAAAAACATTATATCTCGTGTTTTCAGAGCGCTATCTGCAGTTATATGAAGTTTGAAATAAGTCAAAATTACCACATTCTCAGCGGTTTCAAAGTATCGCAAATCACATAAATCTATCCAATACAACATAATACGCATGAATCCGTCCTCAAATGCACAAAATTTCGCGTTTCCAGCGAGTTATCAGCGTTTTTTCTGAGTTTTGTTGAGAAATTTTTGATTCTGTAAATCTGCTCAGAAGCAAGATTTTGCTTCAGAAATGCGTTATATGGCAGAATCTAGCACCAAATACACCATATTTCGTGTTTTTAGAGTGCTATTCGCAGTTTTACAAACTTTGGAATAAGTCGAAATCACGCTTTTCCGGGCAGATTTTCACAATCAAAAAGTTCATATTCCTATTCAGGAACTCATAATATGTATGAATCCATCAACAAAAACATCATATCTCGTGTTTTCAGAGCGCTATCTGCAGTTATATGAAGTTTGAAATAAGTCAAAATTACCACATTCTCAGCGGTTTCAAAGTATCGCAAATCACATAAATCTATCCAATACAACATAATACGCATGAATCCGTCCTCAAATGCACAAAATTTCGCGTTTCCCAGCGAGTTATCAGCGTTTTCTCTGAGTTTCGTTGAGAAATTTTTTGATTCTGTAAATCTGCTCAGAAGCAAGATTTTGCTTCAGAAATGCGTTATATGGCAGAATCTAGCACCAAATACATCATATTTCGTGTTTTTAGAGTGCTATTCGCAGTTTTACAAACTTTGGAATAAGTCGAAATCACGCTTTTCCGGACAGATTTTTAGAATCAAAAAGTTCATATTCCTATTCAGGAACTCATAATATGTATGAATCCATCAACAAAAACATCATATCTCGTCTTCTCAGAGCGCTATCTGCAGTTATATGAAGTTTGAAATAAGTCAAAATTACCACATTCTCAGCGGTTTCAAAGTATCGCAAATCACATAAATCTATCCAATACAACATAATACGCATGAATCTGTCCTCAAATGCACAAAATTTTGCGTTCCCAGCGAGTTATCAGCGTTTTCTCTGAGTTTCGATGAGAAATTTTTGATTCTGTAAATCTGCTCAGAAGCAAGATTTTGCTTCAGAAATGCGTTATATGGCAGAATCTAGCACCAAATACATCATATTTCGTGTTTTTAGAGTGCTTTTCGCAGTTTGACAAACTTTGGAATAAGTCGAAATCACGCTACTCCGGGCAGATTTTCACAATCAAAAAGTTCATATTCCTAGTCAGGAACTCATAATATGTATGAATCCATCAACAAAAACATCATATCTCGTGTTTTCAGAGCGCTATTTGCAGTTATATGAAGTTTGAAATAAGTCAAAATTACCACATTCTCAGCGGTTTCAAAGTATCGCAAATCACATAAATCTATCCAATACAACATAATACGCATGAATCTGTCCTCAAATGCACAAAATTTTGCGTTTCCAGCGAGTTATCAGCGTTTTCTCTGAGTTTCGTTGAGAAATTTCTGATTCCGTAAATCTGCTCAGAAGCAAGATTTTGCTTCAGAAATGCGTTATATGGCAGAATCTAGCACCAAATACATCATATTTCGTGTTTTCAGAGTGCTATTCGCAGTTTTACAAACTTTGGAATAAGTCGAAATCACGCTTTCCCGGAAAGATTTTTTAAAATCAAAAAGTTCATATTCCTATTCAGGAACTCATAATATGTATGAATCCATCAACAAAAACATCATATCTTGTCTTTTCAGAGCGCTATCTGCAGTTATATGAAGTTTGAAATGAGTCAAAATTACCACATTCTCAGCGGTTTCAAAGTATTGCAAATCACATAAATCTATCCAATACAACATAATACGCATGAATCTGTCCTCAAATGCACAAAATTTTGCGTTTCCAGCGAGTTATCAGCGTTTTCTCTGAGTTTCGATGAGAAATTTTTGATTCTGTAAATCTGACAAGAAGCAAGATTTTGCTTCAGAAATGCGTTATATGGCAGAATCTAGCACCAAATACATCATATTTCGTGTTTTTAGAGTGCTATCCGCAGTTTTACAAACTTTGGAATAAGTCGAAATCACGCTTTTCCGGGCAGATTTTCACAATCAAAAAGTTCATATTCCTATTCAGCGACTCATAATATGTATGAATCCATCAACAAAAACATCATATCTCGTGTTTTCAGAGCGCTATCTGCAGTTATATGAAGTTTGAAATAAGTCAAAATTACCACATTCTCAGCGGTTTCAAAGTATCGCAAATCACATAAATCTATCCAATACAACATAATACGCATGAATCCGTCCTCAAATGCACAAAATTTCGCGTTTCCAGCGAGTTATCAGCGTTTTCTCTGAGTTTCGTTGAGAAATTTTTGATTCTGTAAATCTGCTCAGAAGCAAGATTTTGCTCCAGAAATGCGTTATATGGCAGAATCTAGCACCAAATACACCATATTTCGTGTTTTTAGAGTGCTATCCGCAGTTTTACAAACTTTGGAATAAGTCGAAATCACGCTTTTCCGGGCAGATTTTCACAATCAAAAAGTTCATATTCCTATTCAGGACCTCATAATATGTATGAATCCATCAACAAAAACATCATATCTCGTGTTTTCAGAGCGCTATCTGCAGTTATATGAAGTTTGAAATAAGTCAAAATTACCACATTCTCAGCGGTTTCAAAGTATCGCAAATCACATAAATCTATCCAATACAACATAATACGCATGAATCCGTCCTCAAATGCACAAAATTTCGCGTTTCCAGCGAGTTATCAGCGTTTTCTCTGAGTTTCGTTGAGAAATTTTTGA
Organism: Dromius quadrimaculatus; assembly: GCA_963989225.1. Classification (NCBI taxonomy): domain Eukaryota; kingdom Metazoa; phylum Arthropoda; class Insecta; order Coleoptera; family Carabidae; genus Dromius; species Dromius quadrimaculatus. Next base: position 2,931 of record CAXDIG010000094.1, read on the forward strand.
TTCTGTAAATCTGCTCAGAAGCAAGATTTTGCTCCAGAAATGCGTTATATGGCAGAATCTAGCACCAAATACACCATATTTCGTGTTTTTAGAGTGCTATTCGCAGTTTTACAAACTTTGGAATAAGTCGGAATCACGCTTTTCCGGGCAGATTTTCACAATCAAAAAGTTCATATTCCTATTCAGGACCTCATAATATGTATGAATCCATCAACAAAAACATCATATCTCGTGTTTTCAGAGCGCTATCTGCAGTTATATGAAGTTTGAAATAAGTCAAAATTACCACATTCTCAGCGGTTTCAAAGTATCGCAAATCACATAAATCTATCCAATACAACATAATACGCATGAATCCGTCCTCAAATGCACAAAATTTCGCGTATCCAGCGAGTTATCAGCGTTTTTTCTGAGTTTTGTTGAGAAATTTTTGATTCTGTAAATCTGCTCAGAAGCAAGATTTTGCTTCAGAAATGCGTTATATGGCAGAATCTAGCACCAAATACACCATATTTCGTGTTTTTAGAGTGCTATTCGCAGTTTTACAAACTTTGGAATAAGTCGAAATCACGCTTTTCCGGGCAGATTTTCACAATCAAAAAGTTCATATTCCTATTCAGGAACTCATAATATGTATGAATCCATCAACAAAAACATCATATCTCGTGTTTTCAGAGCGCTATCTGCAGTTATATGAAGTTTGAAATAAGTCAAAATTACCACATTCTCAGCGGTTTCAAAGTATCGCAAATCACATAAATCTATCCAATACAACATAATACGCATGAATCCGTCCTCAAATGCACAAAATTTCGCGTTTCCAGCGAGTTATCAGCGTTTTCTCTGAGTTTCGTTGAGAAATTTTTGATTCTGTAAATCTGCTCAGAAGCAAGATTTTGCTTCAGAAATGCGTTATATGGCAGAATCTAGCACCAAATACATCATATTTCGTGTTTTTAGAGTGCTATTCGCAGTTTTACAAACTTTGGAATAAGTCGAAATCACGCTTTTCCGGACAGATTTTTAGAATCAAAAAGTTCATATTCCTATTCAGGAACTCATAATATGTATGAATCCATCAACAAAAACATCATATCTCGTCTTCTCAGAGCGCTATCTGCAGTTATATGAAGTTTGAAATAAGTCAAAATTACCACATTCTCAGCGGTTTCAAAGTATCGCAAATCACATAAATCTATCCAATACAACATAATACGCATGAATCTGTCCTCAAATGCACAAAATTTTGCGTTCCAGCGAGTTATCAGCGTTTTCTCTGAGTTTCGATGAGAAATTTTTGATTCTGTAAATCTGCTCAGAAGCAAGATTTTGCTTCAGAAATGCGTTATATGGCAGAATCTAGCACCAAATACATCATATTTCGTGTTTTTAGAGTGCTTTTCGCAGTTTGACAAACTTTGGAATAAGTCGAAATCACGCTACTCCGGGCAGATTTTCACAATCAAAAAGTTCATATTCCTAGTCAGGAACTCATAATATGTATGAATCCATCAACAAAAACATCATATCTCGTGTTTTCAGAGCGCTATTTGCAGTTATATGAAGTTTGAAATAAGTCAAAATTACCACATTCTCAGCGGTTTCAAAGTATCGCAAATCACATAAATCTATCCAATACAACATAATACGCATGAATCTGTCCTCAAATGCACAAAATTTTGCGTTTCCAGCGAGTTATCAGCGTTTTCTCTGAGTTTCGTTGAGAAATTTCTGATTCCGTAAATCTGCTCAGAAGCAAGATTTTGCTTCAGAAATGCGTTATATGGCAGAATCTAGCACCAAATACATCATATTTCGTGTTTTCAGAGTGCTATTCGCAGTTTTACAAACTTTGGAATAAGTCGAAATCACGCTTTCCCGGAAAGATTTTTAAAATCAAAAAGTTCATATTCCTATTCAGGAACTCATAATATGTATGAATCCATCAACAAAAACATCATATCTCGTCTTTTCAGAGCGCTATCTGCAGTTATATGAAGTTTGAAATGAGTCAAAATTACCACATTCTCAGCGGTTTCAAAGTATTGCAAATCACATAAATCTATCCAATACAACATAATACGCATGAATCTGTCCTCAAATGCACAAAATTTTGCGTTTCCAGCGAGTTATCAGCGTTTTCTCTGAGTTTCGATGAGAAATTTTTGATTCTGTAAATCTGACAAGAAGCAAGATTTTGCTTCAGAAATGCGTTATATGGCAGAATCTAGCACCAAATACATCATATTTCGTGTTTTTAGAGTGCTATCCGCAGTTTTACAAACTTTGGAATAAGTCGAAATCACGCTTTTCCGGGCAGATTTTCACAATCAAAAAGTTCATATTCCTATTCAGGACCTCATAATATGTATGAATCCATCAACAAAAACATCATATCTCGTGTTTTCAGAGCGCTATCTGCAGTTATATGAAGTTTGAAATAAGTCAAAATTACCACATTCTCAGCGGTTTCAAAGTATCGCAAATCACATAAATCTATCCAATACAACATAATACGCATGAATCCGTCCTCAAATGCACAAAATTTCGCGTTTCCAGCGAGTTATCAGCGTTTTCTCTGAGTTTCGTTGAGAAATTTTTGATTCTGTAAATCTGCTCAGAAGCAAGATTTTGCTCCAGAAATGCGTTATATGGCAGAATCTAGCACCAAATACACCATATTTCGTGTTTTTAGAGTGCTATCCGCAGTTTTACAAACTTTGGAATAAGTCGAAATCACGCTTTTCCGGGCAGATTTTCACAATCAAAAAGTTCATATTCCTATTCAGGACCTCATAATATGTATGAATCCATCAACAAAAACATCATATCTCGTGTTTTCAGAGCGCTATCTGCAGTTATATGAAGTTTGAAATAAGTCAAAATTACCACATTCTCAGCGGTTTCAAAGTATCGCAAATCACATAAATCTATCCAATACAACATAATACGCATGAATCCGTCCTCAAATGCACAAAATTTCGCGTTTCCAGCGAGTTATCAGCGTTTTCTCTGAGTTTCGTTGAGAAATTTTTGATTCTGTAAATCTGCTCAGAAGCAAGATTTTGCTCCAGAAATGCGTTATATGGCAGAATCTAGCACCAAATACACCATATTTCGTGTTTTTAGAGTGCTATTCGCAGTTTTACAAACTTTGGAATAAGTCGGAATCACGCTTTTCCGGGCAGATTTTCACAATCAAAAAGTTCATATTCCTATTCAGGACCTCATAATATGTATGAATCCATCAACAAAAACATCATATCTCGTGTTTTCAGAGCGCTATCTGCAGTTATATGAAGTTTGAAATAAGTCAAAATTACCACATTCTCAGCGGTTTCAAAGTATCGCAAATCACATAAATCTATCCAATACAACATAATACGCATGAATCCGTCCTCAAATGCACAAAATTTCGCGTATCCAGCGAGTTATCAGCGTTTTTTCTGAGTCTTGTTGAGAAATTTTTGATTCTGTAAATCTGCTCAGAAGCAAGATTTTGCTTCAGAAATGCGTTATATGGCAGAATCTAGCACCAAATACATCATATTTCGTGTTTTTAGAGTGCTATTCGCAGTTTTACAAACTTTGGAATAAGTCGAAATCACGCTACTCCGGGCAGATTTTCACAATCAAAAAGTTCATATTCCTATTCAGGAACTCATAATATGTATGAATCCATCAACAAAAACATCATATCTCGTGTTTTCAGAGCGCTATCTGCAGTTATATGAAGTTTGAAATAAGTCAAAATTACCACATTCTCAGCGGTTTCAAAGTATCGCAAATCACATAAATCTATCCAATACAACATAATACGCATGAATCTGTCCTCAAATGCACAAAATTTTGCGTTTCCAGCGAGTTATCAGCGTTTTCTCTGAGTTTCGTTGAGAAATTTTTGATTCTGTGAATCTGCTCAGAAGCAAGATTTTGCTTCAGAAATGCGTTATATGGCAGAATCTAGCACCAAATACATCATATTTCGTGTTTTTAGAGTGCTATTCGCAGTTTTACAAACTTTGGAATAAGTCGAAATCACGCTTTTCCGGACAGATTTTCAGAATCAAAAAGTTCATATTCCTATTCAGGAACTCATAATATGTATGAATCCATCAACAAAAACATCATATCTCGTCTTTTCAGAGCGCTATCTGCAGTTATATGAAGTTTGAAATAAGTCAAAATTACCACATTCTCAGCGGTTTCAAAGTATCGCAAATCACATAAATCTATCCAATACAACATAATACGCATGAATCTGTCCTCAAATGCACAAAATTTTGCGTTGCCAGCGAGTTATCAGCGTTTTCTCTGAGTATCGTTGAGAAATTTTTGATTCTGTAAATCTGCTCAGAAGCAAGATTTTGCTCCAGAAATGCGTTATATGGCAGAATCTAGCACCAAATACATCATATTTCGTGTTTTTAGAGTGCTATCCGCAGTTTTACAAACTTTGGAATAAGTCGAAATCTCGCTTTTCCAGGCAGATTTTCACAATCAAAAAGTTCATATTCCTATTCAGCGACTCATAATATGTATGAATCCATCAACAAAAACATTATATCTCGTGTTTTCAGAGCGCTATCTGCAGTTATATGAAGTTTGAAATAAGTCAAAATTACCACATTCTCAGCGGTTTCAAAGTATCGCAAATCACATAAATCTATCCAATACAACATAATACGCATGAATCCGTCCTCAAATGCACAAAATTTCGCGTTTCCAGCGAGTTATCAGCGTTTTCTCTGAGTTTCGATGAGAAATTTTTGATTCTGTAAATCTGACAAGAAGCAAGATTTTGCTTCAGAAATGCGTTATATGGCAGAATCTAGCACCAAATACATCATATTTCGTGTTTTTAGAGTGCTATCCGCAGTTTTACAAACTTTGGAATAAGTCGAAATCACGCTTTTCCGGGCAGATTTTCACAATCAAAAAGTTCATATTCCTATTCAGCGACTCATAATATGTATGAATCCATCAACAAAAACATCATATCTCGTGTTTTCAGAGCGCTATCTGCAGTTATATGAAGTTTGAATTAAGTCAAAATGGAGGTTGGCAACACTGTGTGATAGTGAAACAGCTGTTTTATTTCTGTTAAATATACTATTTTTTCTGATTTGAATTAAAGCAAAGAACTATTATTATATATAATAAAATTAACAAGCACAAATAATAGTACGTATTAAATAAATAAATTTATACTAACGCACGCATTTAAAAATTTCTTCAAAACATAACCTAACATTAAATGTGCACATGGCAAACATGACACCGAAAGAAGATAAAATCGATATCATTTTGAAAAAACTGGAGAAACTAGACACTATATCTACTGATATAGCGGAAACAAAGAATGAACTACAATCTTTCAAATCCAAATACGAGAAAATGAACATTACGATCAACTGTCTAGAGGAGACTATCAAATCACAACAAACAATCATCACCAAATTAGACAAATTATCCAGAAAACGGAATCTAATATTTTATGGCGTTCCTGAAAATGAAGATAACAATAATGACATACAATCTACTATTACTCAGCTTCTGATAGACCATTTAAATATCATGCTAGCAGATTCTGATATAGATAACTCTTTCCGTCTCGGGAAAGAATTACAATTATCGCAGAGACCACGCCCAATATTGGTTATACTTAGCTCTCTTAAAAAAAAGCAAGCAATTCTAAAAGCTAGAAAGCTTTTCAAAGACAGTGGTATATATGTATCAGACGATTTGACACCTCAGCAACGTCAATCGTATAGGGAAAACCAACAACACAAAACGGTTGACAGACAGCCCAATAAACGGACCTCTTCCGATCGAAAATCTTCAACAGATTCACCAACAAAACCTCCTAAAAAGAAACAGCAACCAGTCGATCAGCTAAATGCAGCCAAAGATGCTTTTTTTTCACCGACGCCTCATCAAACACAAGTAAAGTAAACGAAACCGAAACAGCAACTTTCTACAACAGAGAATTTAACTCCAATAGTAAGATAAGTAACTTTTTTTGTAAACAAAATGTCAATCTATGCATAGCATTTTGGAATGTGAATGGTTTAAATAATTTATTTAACTTGGACTCAGTAGATGAATCTAAACTGCTATGCTCAGATATTATCTGCTTGTACGAAACATGGCACCTCAATACAAATATACAGTTGCCAGAGTTCCTTGCACAACATGAAAAAAATATCTATACAACCTTAGCAATCAAAGAAAAAGAAAAAGGCAGAGGCAGTGGGGGCATTATCGTACTATTAAAAGAAAATAAAAACTTGAATGTAAGAATAATTGAAATTACTCATTTATGGGTATTCTTAGAAATCAAAATTAATTATTACTCTTTTATTTTGGGAACTGTTTATTGGAAGCCCAGTTTGAATAATGATACGTTAATTCAAACATTCTATGACAGTCTGTGTATGCTTTTAGACCTATATTCCAACAAGGACATAGCAATTTTGGGAGATTATAACGCGCATATAGGCCAAGAAGATCAGATTGAAGAAGATTTTTTCGACTCCGAGTATGTTACGGAAGCGAGGTCGTCACTGCACAGTTCAATTAACCATCGCGGGAAAAAACTACTTGAAGTTATGCAAAATTTTGGTTTATTTGTTCTAAATGGCAGAACTTTGGGCGATACTCCCGGCGAATTTACCTTCGTTAACAATAACGGTAGGTCCACAATAGATTTAATATGGGCTAATATAAACTTTCTTAGAAAAGTTACAAATTTATCCTTCTGCCCTACTTTGTCCCATTCTCCACACAGTTTGGGCATTGTAAATATTGGTAACCCTGATAATTTTACAAATTCTTCCGATATATGTGGTTCGAATAGTATTTCCACCTACTCGATTAAATTTAATTTCAATAAAGAAAGTGCAATCCGCTACCAGCAGCTTTTAAATAGCTCTTCTGGACTCTACTTTAACAGTAATAATGTAAACGATCTAAACAACAACTTGATAATAACAATTAAAGATTCGGCTGCAAAAACAGGAATGCTTAAATTCTCTCAAAAGTTATTTCATTCGACCGGGAGGATAAAAGTTAGTAAAACATGGTACGATTTGAAATGTAGAGATCTTAAAAAACAGGCCAGACGTAACATGCACACCTATCAAAATCAACGGACAGAAACAGCTCTCAACGTATACATGAGATCTAAAAAAACTTACCTAAAATACATGAGTCTTTGCAAATCTAACTACATCAAAAATCTTTCCGAGTCACTTAACAAAGTCAACAATCCACAAGAATTCTGGAATACGATCAAAAATTTCAGAAGCCACAAAATTTATGTAAATGAAATACCTATGAAAGATTGGGAAATATATTTTAGAAATATGTATGCTATCACGAACTCCACTGCACCATCCTACAAAGACTGCTTACATCCTATTTTAGACTGTGATATAACTTTGAATGAAGTAATAATTAGCATCGACAATTGCAAAAACAATAAAGCACCTGGAGACGATAATATATGTTATGAATTTTACAAATATCTAACCGCAGAATGGCTGCATTATCTCCAAAACTTTTTCAATCTAATATTATACTCTGAGTGTATTCCAGACTCTTGGTGTAATGTCCAGTCAGTTTTATTTTATAAAAAAGGTGACAAAAAGAACCCAGTAAACTACAGACCCATAGCGTTGTTCAATACTGTATGTAAATTATTCACACAAATATTATATAATCGTTTACAAACATGGATAGAAGAAAACAAAATTTTAAATGAATCTCAAATGGGCTTCAGAAAACAGAGAGGTACTAGAGACTGCATTTTTTGTCTTTCGTCAATTATTGGGATTCAATTAAGGTTAAAAAAGTCAAAAATGTATGCTATCTTTGTAGACTACAAAAGTGCATTCGACACAGTAGATCATGATATACTGTGGGATAAATTATTCAATTCAGGCATATCTACTAAATTTATTAGACTACTGCACAACTTGTACAATAACGCTTTTTTAAGAATTAAAAATAAAGAAGAGCTATCTGAGAAAATTAAAATAACACAAGGTGTTTTGCAGGGAGAAATTCTTTCTCCATTACTTTTTACACTTTTTATCAATGACATGCAAACATTCTTTGATGCCTCAGATGTAAAAGGTATTAACATTGACAGCTACAACGATTTACTTCTCCTTGCGTACGCCGACGACGTGGTCATCCTGTGCAGTAGTCCAATAGATGTCCAAAAAAAGTTAAATATACTGCATCAGTACTCACAGCTAAACAAACTGTTAGTTAACGAAACCAAAACGAAAATTTTAGTATTACATAAGGGAAGAGCTCCAAATCCTGCTTTTCAGTTTACTTATAATAAAACACCGATTGAAATAACCAATAAATTTAATTATTTGGGTATTCTATTTTCCTCGTCTGGGAAATTTAATTTGGCAGCGAGAGAAAGTTTACGCAAAGCAGCGATCGCAACACAAACAACTAAAGATATTTTAATACGAGCTAAGTCTAATAAATGGCCAGAAAAAATTAAATTATTAAACTCTATAACAAATGCCACTGCATTGTATGCCAGTGAAATTTGGGGGCTATCGCAGTACAATGTTGTCGAAAGAGCTCAACTTGCATTCCTCAAAAATATTTTACAATGCCCAAAGAACACTCCAAATTATATCATAAGAGCAGAAACAGGAGTATCGCCCCTAGCGGTCGCCATCTGGACCAGAGCTTTAAACTGGTGGAAAAATATTCTAAATATGAACTCAGATAGACTCCCAAAATTGCTATATAATCGTTTAGCAGCATTGACAAACCTTGCCACAAATAATCCCGAACTTAACTGGGCCTCCCAAATAAAACAATTTCTACATGAATTAGGCTATTCTGAAACTTGGACTAATCAACAAATCACAAAAAAAAATATTACTGAAATTATTTCGTCTTATAAAGATACTTTGGCGAAAAAAGATATCAATAGTATAAACAACTCTAGCTACAGTGAAATGTATAAAAAAATTTATCTTTCGAATATTGATAATAGCTACCTCTCTTTTGATATATCAATTTTCAAACAAAGAATTACATGCCAACTAAGAGTTTCAAATACTGACAACTTAAAACTCATGTATAAGAATATTAGATATGAACTAGATGGTAAAAATATTTGTACTATTTGTAATTGTCTTGAATTGGAAAATATGTTTCATTTTTTATGTGTTTGTCCCATATATAATGAATTTAGGAAAGTATATTTGATAAATTATCTCGATCTCATTAAAACCAGCTCAGACCTACATCGACTATTTGAAAATCTAGACATAAAAAAAGTCAACAATATCTTTTATTTCACTATTAATTCTCTGAAATTAAGAAGTTTTTGTTATGACGAGTAATGTATCTAGAGGTATATACAAATTGAATTAATCCCTAATTATTATAATTTAATAACTAAAAATTTAGCTTCATTTTTTGCTGATTCTTTATTGATTTTTTTATTTTTTTTATTCTACCATATCATCTGTTATTATTCTGAAATCTCTATTTATATAAGTATACAAGAACTCAGTTATTGTTCTATTTTATATGTATATGTATGAAAAAATTGTTCAAATTATAACTATCTATAGGTTTTCTTTCTTTGATGTTGTGTTGCAACCTCCATTGTATGAGATGTACCAAAATTTTCTCTAACAATAAATATTATTATTATTATTATTATTATTAATTAAGTCAAAATTACCACATTCTCAGCGGTTTCAAAGTATCGCAAATCACATAAATCTATCCAATACAACATAATACGCATGAATCCGTCCTCAAATGCACAAAATTTTGCGTTTCCAGCGAGTTATCAGCGTTTTTTCTGAGTTTCGTTGAGAAATTTTTGATTCTGTAAATCTGCTCAGAAGCAAGATTTTGCTTCAGAAATGCGTTATATGGCAGAATCTAGCACCAAATACACCAAATTTCGTGTTTTTAGAGTGCTATTCGCAGTTTTACAAACTTTGGAATAAGTCGAAATCACGCTTTTCCGGGCAGATTTTCACAATCAAAAAGTTCATATTCCTATTCAGGAACTCATAATATGTATGAATCCATCAACAAAAACATCATATCTCGTGTTTTCAGAGCGCTATCTGCAGTTATATGAAGTTTGAAATAAGTCAAAATTACCACATTCTCAGCGGTTTTAAAGTATCGCAAATCACATAAATCTATCCAATACAACATGAGACTCATGAATCTGTCCTCAAATGCACAAAATTTTGCGTTTCCAGCGAGTTATCAGCGTTTTCTCTGAGTTTCGTTGAGAAATTTTTGATTCTGTAAATCTGCTCAGAAGCAAGATTTTGCTTCAGAAATGCGTTATATGGCAGAATCTAGCACGAAATACATCATATTTCGTGTTTTTAGAGTGCTATTCGCAGTTTTACAAACTTTGGAATAAGTCGAAATCACGCTTTTCCGGGCAGATTTTCACAATCAAAAAGTTCATATTCCTATTCAAGGACTCATAATATGTATGATTCCATCAACAAAAACATCATATCCCGTGTTTTCAGAGCGCTATCTGCAGTTATATGAAGTTTGAAATAAGTCAAAATTACCACATTCTCAGCGGTTTCAAAGTATCGCAAATCACATAAATCTATCCAATACAACATAATACGCATGAATCCGCCCTCAAATGCACCAAATTTCGCGTTTCCAGCGAGTTATCAGCGTTTTTTCTGAGTCTCGTTGAGAAATTTCTGATTCTGTAAATCTGCTCAGAAGCAAGATTTTGCTTCAGAAATGCGTTATATGGCAGAATCTAGCACCAAATACACCATATTTCGTGTTTTTAGAGTGCTATTCGCAGTTTTACAAACTTTGGAATAAGTCGAAATCACGCTACTCCGGGCAGATTTTCACAATCAAAAAGTTCTTATTCCTATTCAGGAACTCATAATATGTATGAATCCATCAACAAAAACATCATATCTCGTGTTTTCAGAGCGCTACCTGCAGTTATATGAAGATTGAAATAAGTCAGAATTATCACATTCTCAGCGGTTTCAAAGTATCGCAAATCAAACAAATCTATCCAATGCAACATAATACGCATGAATCCGTCCTCAAATGCACAAAATTCTGCGTTTCCAGCGAGTTATCAGCGTTTTTTCTGAGTTTCGTTGAGAAATTTTTGATTCTGTAAATCTGTTCAGAAGAAAGATTTTGCTTCAGAAATGCGTTATATGGCAGAATCTAGCACCAAATACATCATATTTGGTGTTTTTAGAGTGCTATTCGCAGTTTTACAAACTTTGGAATAAGTCGAAATCACGCTTTTCCGGGCAGATTTTCACAATCAAAAAGTTCATATTCCTATTCAGCGACTCATAATATGTATGAATCCATCAACAAAAACATCATATTTCGTGTTTCCAGAGCGCTATCTGCAGTTATATGAAGTTTGAAATAAGTCAAAATTACCACATTCTCAGCGGTTTCAAAGTATCGCAAATCACATAAATCTATCCAATACAACATAATACGCATGAATTCGTCCTCAAATGCACAAAATTTCGCGTTTCCAGCGAGTTATCAGCGTTTTCTCTGAGTTTCGTTGAGAAATTTTTGATTCTGTAAATCTGCTCAGAAGCAAGATTTTGCTTCAGAAATGCGTTATATGGCAGAATCTAGCACCAAATACACCATATTTCGTGTTTTTAGAGTGCTATTCGCAGTTTTACAAACTTTGGAATAAGTCGAAATCACGCTTTTCCGGGCAGATTTTCACAATCAAAAAGTTCATATTCCTATTCAGGAACTCATAATATGTATGAATCCATCAACAAAAATATCATATCTCGTGTTTTCAGAGCGCTATCTGCAATTATATGAAGTTTGAAATAAGTCAAAATTACCACATTCTCAGCGGTTTCAAAGTATCGCAAATCACATAAATCTATCCAATACAACATAATACGCATGAATCCGTCCTCAAATGCACAAAATTTCGCGTTTCCAGCGAGTTATCAGCGTTTTCTCTGAGTTTCGTTGAGAAATTTTTGATTCTGTAAATCTGCTCAGAAGCAAAATTTTGCTTCAGAAATGCGTTATATGGCAGAATCTAGCACCAAATACACCATATTTCGTGTTTTTAGAGTGCTATTCGCAGTTTTACAAACTTTGGAATAAGTCGAAATCACGCTACTCCGGGCAGATTTTCACAATCAAAAAGTTCATATTCCTATTCAGGAACTCATAATATGTATGAATCCATCAACAAAAACATCATATCTCGTCTTTCCAGAGCGCTATCTGCAGTTATATGAAGTTTGAAATAAGTCAAAATTACCACATTCTCAGCGGTTTCAAAGTATCGCAAATCACATAAATCTATCCAATACAACATAATACGCATGAATCCGTCCTCAAATGCACAAAATTTCGCGTTTCCAGCGAGTTATCAGCGTTTTCTCTGAGTTTCGTTGAGAAATTTTTGATTCTGTAAATCTGCTCAGAAGCAAGATTTTGCTTCAGAAATGCGTTATATGGCAGAATCTAGCACCAAATACATCATATTTCGTGTTTTTAGAGTGCTATTCGCAGTTTTACAAACTTTGGAATAAGTCGAAATCACGCTTTTCCGGACAGATTTTTAGAATCAAAAAGTTCATATTCCTATTCAGGAACTCATAATATGTATGAATCCATCAACAAAAACATCATATCTCGTGTTTTCAGAGCGCTATCTGCAGTTATATGAAGTTTGAAATAAGTCAAAATTACCACATTCTCAGCGGTTTCAAAGTATCGCAAATCACATAAATCTATCCAATACAACATAATACGCATGAATCTGTCCTCAAATGCACAAAATTTTGCGTTCCCAGCGAGTTATCAGCGTTTTCTCTGAATATCGATGAGAAATTTTTGATTCTGTAAATCTGCTCAGAAGCAAGATTTTGCTTCAGAAATGCGTTATATGGCAGAATCTAGCACCAAATACATCATATTTCGTGTTTTCAGAGTGCTTTTCGCAGTTAGACAAACTTTGGAATAAGTCGAAATCACGCTACTCCGGGCAGATTTTCACAATCAAAAAGTTCATATTCCTATTCAGGAACTCATAATATGTATGAATCCATCAACAAAAACATCATATCTCGTGTTTTCAGAGCGCTATTTGCAGTTATATGAAGTTTGAAATAAGTCAAAATTACCACATTCTCAGCGGTTTCAAAGTATCGCAAATCACATAAATCTATCCAATACAACATAATACGCATGAATCTGTCCTCAAATGCACAAAATTTTGCGTTTCCAGCGAGTTATCAGCGTTTTCTCTGAGTTTCGTTGAGAAATTTCTGATTCTGTAAATCTGCTCAGAAGCAAGATTTTGCTTCAGAAATGCGTTATATGGCAGAATCTAGCACCAAATACATCATATTTCGTGTTTTTAGAGTGCTATTCGCAGTTTTACAAACTTTGGAATAAGTCGAAATCACGCTTTTCCGGAAAGATTTTTAGAATCAAAAAGTTCATATTCCTATTCAGGAACTCATAATATGTATGAATCCATCAACAAAAACATCATATCTCGTCTTTTCAGAGCGCTATCTGCAGTTATATGAAGTTTGAAATGAGTCAAAATTACCACATTCTCAGCGGTTTCAAAGTATTGCAAATCACATAAATCTATCCAATACAACATAATACGCATGAATCTGTCCTCAAATGCACCAAATTTCGCGTTTCCAGCGAGTTATCAGCGTTTTCTCTGAGTCTCGTTGAGAAATTTTTGATTCTGTAAATCTGACAAGAAGCAAGATTTTGCTTCAGAAATGCGTTATATGGCAGAATCTAGCACCAAATACATCATATTTCGTGTTTTTAGAGTGCTATCCGCAGTTTTACAAACTTTGGAATAAGTCGAAATCACGCTTTTCCGGGCAGATTTTCACAATCAAAAAGTTCATATTCCTATTCAGCGACTCATAATATGTATGAATCCATCAACAAAAACATCATATCTCGTGTTTTCAGAGCGCTATCTGCAGTTATATGAAGTTTGAAATAAGTCAAAATTACCACATTCTCAGCGGTTTCAAAGTATCGCAAATCACATAAATCTATTCCAATACAACATAATACGCATGAATCCGTCCTCAAATGCACAAAATTTTGCGTTTCCAGCGAGTTATCAGCGTTTTTTCTGAGTTTCGTTGAGAAATTTTTGATTCTGTAAATCTGCTCAGAAGCAAGATTTTGCTTCAGAAATGCGTTATATGGCAGAATCTAGCACCAAATACACCAAATTTTGTGTTTTTAGAGTGCTATTCGCAGTTTTACAAACTTTGGAATAAGTCGAAAATCACGCTTTTCCGGGCAGATTTTCACAATCAAAAAGTTCATATTCCTATTCAGGAACTCATAATATGTATGAATCCATCAACAAAAACATCATATCTCGTGTTTTCAGAGCGCTATCTGCAGTTATATGAAGTTTGAAATAAGTCAAAATTACCACATTCTCAGCGGTTTTAAATTATCGCAAATCACATAAAACTATCTAATACAACATAATACTCATGAATCTGTCCTCAAATGCACAAAATTTTGCGTTTCCAGCGAGTTATCAGCGTTTTCTCTGAGTTTCGTTGAGAAATTTTTGATTCTGTAAATCTGCTCAGAAGCAAGATTTTGCTTCAGAATTGCGTTATATGGCAGAATCTAGCACGAAATACATCATATTTCGTGTTTTTAGAGTGCTATTCGCAGTTTTACAAACTTTGGAATAAGTCGAAATCACGCTTTTCCCGGGCAGATTTTCACAATCAAAAAAGTTCATATTCCTATTCAAGGACTCATAATATGTATGAATTCATCATCAAAAACATCATATCCCGTGTTTTCAGAGCGCTATCTGCAGTTATATGAAGTTTGAAATAAGTCAAAAATTACCACATTCTCAGCGGTTTCAAAGTAACGCAAATCACATAAATCTATCCAATACAACATAATACGCATGAATCCGTCCTCAAATGCACCAAATTTCGCGTTTCCAGCGAGTTATCAGCGTTTTTTCTGAGTCTCGTTGAGAAATTTTTGATTCTGTAAATCTGCTCAGAAGCAAGATTTTGCTTCAGAAATGCGTTATATGGCAGAATCTAGCACCAAAATACACCATATTTCGTGTTTTTAGAGTGCTATTCGCAGTTTTACAAACTTTGGAATAAGTCGAAATCACGCTACTCCGGGCAGATTTTCACAATCAAAAAGTTCATATTCCTATTCAAGAACTCATAATATGTATGAATCCATCAACAAAAACATCATAGTCTCGTCTTTTCAGAGCGCTATCTGCAGTTATATGAAGTTTGAAATAAGTCAAAATTACCACATTCTCAGCGGTTTCAAAGTATTGCAAATCACATAAATCTATCCAATACAACATAATACGCATGAATCTGTCCTCAAATGCACAAAATTTTGCGTTTCCAGCGAGTTATCAGCGTTTTCTCTGAGTTTCGATGAGAAATTTTTGATTCTGTAAATCTGACAAGAAGCAAGATTTTGCTTCAGAAATGCGTTATATGGCAGAATCTAGCACCAAATACATCATATTTCGTGTTTTTAGAGTGCTATCCGCAGTTTTACAAACTTTGGAATAAGTCGAAATCACGCTTTTCCGGGCAGATTTTCACAATCAAAAAGTTCATATTTCTATTCAGCGACTCATAATATGTATGAATCCATCAACAAAAACATCATATCTCGTGTTTTCAGAGCGCTATCTGCAGTTATATGAAGTTTGAAATAAGTCAAAATTACCACATTCTCAGCGGTTTCAAAGTATCGCAAATCACATAAATCTATCCAATACAACATAATACGCATGAATCCGTCCTCAAATGCACAAAATTTTGCGTTTCCAGCGAGTTATGAGCGTTTTTTCTGAGTT
The DNA here is from genome assembly GCA_963989225.1 of Dromius quadrimaculatus. NCBI lineage: Eukaryota > Metazoa > Arthropoda > Insecta > Coleoptera > Carabidae > Dromius > Dromius quadrimaculatus. The sequence goes on from CAXDIG010000094.1 coordinate 18,877, forward strand.
TCGTTGAGAAATTTTTGATTCTGTAAATCTGCTCAGAAGCAAGATTTTGCTTCAGAAAATGCGTTATATGGCAGAATCTAGCACCAAATACACCAAATTTCGTGTTTTTAGAGTGCTATTCGCAGTTTTACAAACTTTGGAATAAGTCGAAATCACGCTTTTCCGGGCAGATTTTCACAATCAAAAAGTTCATATTCCTATTCAGGAACTCATAATATGTATGAATCCATCAACAAAAACATCATATCTCGTGTTTTCAGAGCGCTATCTGCAGTTATATGAAGTTTGAAATAAGTCAAAATTACCACATTCTCAGCGGTTTTAAATTATCGCAAATCACATAAATCTATCCAATACAACATAATACTCATGAATCTGTCCTCAAATGCACAAAATTTTGCGTTTCCAGCGAGTTATCAGCGTTTTCTCTGAGTTTCGTTGAGAAATTTTTGATTCTGTAAATCTGCTCAGAAGCAAGATTTTGCTTCAGAAATGCGTTATATGGCAGAATCTAGCACGAAAAAACATCATATTTCGTGTTTTTAGAGTGCTATTCGCAGTTTTACAAACTTTGGAATAAGTCGAAATCACGCTTTTCCGGGCAGATTTTCACAATCAAAAAGTTCATATTCCTATTCAAGGACTCATAATATGTATGAATTCATCAACAAAAAACATCATATCCCGTGTTTTCAGAGCGCTATCTGCAGTTATATGAAGTTTGAAATTAAGTCAAAATTTTACCACATTCTCAGCGGTTTCAAAGTAACGCAAATCACATAAATCTATCCAATACAACATAATACGCATGAATCCGTCCTCAAATGCACCAAAATTCGCGTTTCCAGCGAGTTATCAGCGTTTTTTCTGAGTCTCGTTGAGAAATTTTTGATTCTGTAAATCTGCTCAGAAGCAAGATTTTGCTTCAGAAAATGCGTTATATGGCAGAATCTAGCACCAAATACACCATATTTCGTGTTTTTAGAGTGCTATTCGCAGTTTTACAAACTTTGGAATAAGTCGAAATCACGCTACTCCGGGCAGATTTTCACAATCAAAAAGTTCATATTCCTATTCAGGAACTCATAATATGTATGAATCCATCAACAAAAACATCATATCTCGTGTTTTCAGAGCGCTATCTGCAGTTATATGAAGTTTGAAATAAGTCAAAATTACCACATTCTCAGCGGTTTCAAAAGTATCGCAAATCACATAAATCTATCCAATACAACATAATACGCATGAATCCGTCCTCAAATGCACAAAATTTCGCGTTTCCCAGCGAGTTATCAGCGTTTTTCTGAGTTTCGTTGAGAAATTTTTGATTCTGTAAATCTGCTCAGAAGAAAGATTTTGCTTCAGAAATGCGTTATATGGCAGAATCTAGCACCAAATACATCATATTTCGTGTTTTGAGAGTGCTATCCGCAGTTTTTCAAACTTGTGGAATAAGTCGAAATCACGCTTTTCCGGGCAGATTTTCACAATCAAAAAGTTCATATTCCTATTCAGCGACACATAATATGTATGAATCCATCAACAAAAACATCATATCTCGTGTTTCCAGAGCGCTATCTGCAGTTATATGAAGTTTGAAATAAGTCAAAATTACCACATTCTCAGCGGTTTCAAAGTATCGCAAATCACATAAATCTATCCAATACAACATGATACGCATGAATCCGTCCTCAAATGCACAAAATTTCGCGTTTCCAGCGAGTTATCAGCGTTTTTTCTGAGTTTCGTTGAGAAATTTTTGATTCTGTAAATCTGCTCAGAAGCAAGATTTTGCTTCAGAAATGCGTTATATGGCAGAATCTAGCACCAAATACACCATATTTCGTGTTTTTAGAGTGCTATTCGCAGTTTTACAAAACTTTGGAATAAGTCGAAATCACGCTTTTTCCGGGCAGATTTTCACAATCAAAAAGTTCATATTCCTATTCGAGAACTCATAATATGAATGAATCCATCAACAAAAATATCATATCTCGTGTTTTCAGAGCGCTATCTGCAATTATATGAAGTTTGAAATAAGTCAAAATTACCACATTCTCAGCGGTTTCAAAGTATCGCAAATCACATAAATCTATCCAATACAACATAATACGCATGAATCCGTCCTCAAATGCACAAAATTTCGCGTTTCCAGCGAGTTATCAGCGTTTTCTCTGAGTTTCGTTGAGAAATTTTTGATTCTGTAAATCTGCTCAGAAGCAAGATTTTGCTTCAGAAATGCGTTATATGGCAGAATCTAGCACCAAATACACCATATTTCGTGTTTTTAGAGTGCTATTCGCAGTTTTACAAACTTTGGAATAAGTCGAAATCACGCTTTTTCCGGGCAGATTTTCACAATCAAAAAGTTCATATTCCTATTCAGGAACTCATAATATGTATGAATCCATCAACAAAAACATCATATCTCGTGTTTTCAGAGCGCTATCTGCAGTTATATGAAGTTTGAAATAAGTCAAAATTACCAACATTCTCAGCGGTTTCAAAGTATCGCAAATCACATAAATCTATCCAATACAACATAATACGCATGAATCCGTCCTCAAAATGCACAAAATTTCGCGTTTCCAGCGAGTTATCAGCGTTTTTTCTGAGTCTCGTTGAGGAATTTTTGATTCTGTAAATCTGCTCATGAAGCAAGATTTTGCTTCAGAAATGCGTTGTATGGCAGAATCTAGCACCAAATACACCATATTTCGTGTTTTTAGAGTGCTATTCGCAGTTTTACAAACTTTGGAATAAGTCGAAATCACGCTTTTCCGGGCAGATTTTCACAATCAAAAAGTCATATTCCTATTCAGGAACTCATAATATGTATGAATCCATCAACAAAAACATCATATCTCGTGTTTTCAGAGCGCTATCTGCAGATATATGAAGTTTGAAATAAGTCAAAATTACCACATTCTCAGCGGTTTCGCAGTATCGCAAATCACACAAATCTATCCAATACAACATAATACGCATGAATCCGTCCTCAAAATGCACAAAATTTCGCGTTTCTAGCGAGTTATTCAGCGTTTTCTCTGAGTTTCGTTGAGAAATTTTTGATTCTGTAAATCTGCTCAGAAGCAAAATTTTGCTTCAGAAATGCGTTATATGGCTGAATCTAGCACCAAATACACCATATCTCGTGTTTTTAGAGTGCTATTCGCAGTTTTACAAACTTTGGAATAAGTCGAAATCACGCTACTCCGGGCAGATTTTCACAATCAAAAAGTTCATATTCCTATTCAGGGACTCATAATATGTATGAATCCATCAACAAAAACATCATATCCCGTGTTTTCAGAGCGTTATCTGCAGTTATATGAAGTTTGGAATAAGTCAAATTCACCACATTCTCAGCGGTTTCCAAAGTATCGCAAATCACATAAGTCTATCCAATACAACATAATACGCATGAATCCGTCCTCAAATGCACAAAATTTCGGGTTTCCAGCGACTTATCAGCGTTTTTTCTGAGTCTCGTTGAGAAATTTTTGATTCTGTAAATCTGCTCAGAAGCAAAGATTTTGCTCAAGAAATGCGTTATATGGCAGAATCTAGCACAAATACATCATATTTCGTGTTTTAGAGTGCTATCTGCAGTTATATGAAGTTTGAAATAAGTCAAAATTACCACACTCTCAGCGGTTTCAAAGTATCGCAAATCACATAAATCTATCCAATACAACATAATACGCATGAATCCGTCCTCAAATGCACAAAATTTCGCGTTTCTAGCGAGTTATCAGCGTTTTCTCTGAGTTTCGTTGAGAAATTTTTGATTCTGTAAATCTGCTCGGAAGCAAAATTTTGCTTCAGAAATGCGTTATATGGCAGAATCTAGCACCAAATACACCATATTTCGTGTTTTTAGAGTGCTATTCGCAGTTTACAAACTTTGGAATAATTCGAAATCACGCTACTCCGGGCAGATTTTCACAATCAAAAAGTTCATAACTCCTATCCAGGAACTCATAATATGTATGAATCCATCAACAAAAACATCATATCTCGTATTTTCAGAGCGCTATCTGCAGTTATATGAAGTTTGAAATAAGTCAAAATTACCACATTCTCAGCGGTTTCAAAGTATCGCAAATCACATAAATCTATCCAATACAACATAGTACGCATGAATCCGTCCTCAAAATGCACCAAATTTCGCGTTTCCAGCGACTTATCAGCGTTTTTTCTGAGTCTCGTTGAGAAATTTTTGATTCTGTAAATCTGCTCAGAAGCAAGATTTTGCTTCAGAAATGCGTTATATGGCAGAATCTAGCACCAAATACACCATATTTCGTGTTTTTAGAGTGCTATTCGCAGTTTTACAAACTTTGGAATAAGTCGAAATCACGCTACTCCGGGCAGATTTTCACAATCAAAAAGTTCATATTCCTATTCAGGAACTCATAATATGTATGAATCCATCAACAAAAACATCATATCTCGTGTTTTCAGAGCGCTATCTGCAGTTATATGAAGTTTGAAATAAGTCAAAATTACCACATTCTCAGCGGTTTCAAGTATCGCAAATCACATAAATCTATCCAATACAAACATAATACGCATGAATCCGTCCTCAAATGCACAAAATTTCGCGTTTCCAGCGAGTTATCAGCGTTCTCTCTGAGTTCCGTTGAGAAATTTTTGATTCTGTAAATCTGCTCAGAAAGCAAAATTTTGCTTCAGAAATGCGTTATATGGCTGAATCTAGCACCAAATACACCATATTTCGTGTTTTTAGAGTGCTATTCGCAGTTTTACAAACTTTGGAATAAGTCGAAATCACGCTACTCCGGGCAGATTTTCACAATCAAAAAGTTCATATTCCTATTCAGGAACTCATAATATGTATGAATCCATCAACAAAAGCATCATATCTCGTGTTTTCAGAGCGCTATCTGCAGTTATATGAAGTTTTGAAATAAGTCAAAATTACCACATTCTCAGCGGTTTCAAAGTATCGCAAATCACATAAATCTATCCAATACAACATAATACGCATGAATCCGTCCTCAAATGCACCAAATTCGCGTTTCCAGCGACTTATCAGCGTTTTTTCTGAGTCTCGTGAGAAATTTTTGATTCTGTAAATCTGCTCAGAAGCAAGATTTTTGCTTTAGAGATGCGTTATATGGCAGAATCTAGCACCAAATACACCATATTTCGTGTTTTTAGAGTGCTATTCGCAGTTTTACAAACTTTGGAATAAGTCGAAATCACGCTACTCCGGGCAGATTTTTCACAATCAAAAAGTTCATATTCCTATTCAGGAACTCATAATATGTATGAATCCATCAACAAAAACATCATATCTCGTGTTTTCAGAGCGCTATCTGCAGTTATATGAAGTTTGAAATAAGTCAAAATTACCACATTCTCAGCGGTTTCAAAGTATCGCAAATCACATAAATCTATCCAATACAACATAATACGCATGAATCCGTCCTCAATGCACAAAATTCCGCGTTTCCAGCGAGTTATCAGCGTTTTCCTCTGAGTTTCGATGAGAAATTTTTGATTCTGTAAATCTGACAAGAAGCAAGATTTTGCTTCAGAAATGCGTTATATGGCAGAATCCTAGCACCAAAATACATCATATTTCGTGTTTTTAGAGTGCTATCCGCAGTTTTACAAACTTTGGAATAAGTCGAAATCACGCTTTTTCCGGGCAGATTTTCACAATCAAAAAGTTCATATTCCTATTCAGCGACTCATAATATGTATGAATCCATCAACAAAAACATCATATCTCGTGTTTTCAGAGCGCTATCTGCAGTTATATTGAAGTTTGAAATAAGTCAAAATTACCACATTCTCAGCGGTTTCAAAGTATCGCAAATCACATAAATCTATCCAATACAACATAATACGCATGAATCCGTCCTCAAATGCACAAAATTTTGCGTTTCCAGCGAGTTATGAGCGTTTTTTTCTGAGTTTCGTTGAGAAATTTTTGATTCTGTAAATCTGCTCAGAAGCAAGATTTTGCTTCAGAAATGCGTTATATGGCAGAATCTAGCACCAAATACACCAAATTTCGTGTTTTTAGAGTGCTATTCGCAGTTTTACAAACTCTTTGGAATAAGTCGAAATCACGCTTTTCCGGGCAGATTTTCGACAATCAAAAAGTTCATATTCCTATTCAGGAACTCATAATATGTATGAATCCATCAACAAAAACATCATATCTCGTGTTTTCAGAGCGCTATCTGCAGTTAATATGAAGTTTGAAATAAGTCAAAATTACCACATTCTCAGCGGTTTTAATTATCGCAAATCACATAAATCTATCCAATACAACATAATACTCATGAATCTGTCCTCAAATGCACAAAATTTTGCGTTTCCAGCGAGTTATCAGCGTTTTTCTCTGAGTTTCGTTGAGAAATTTTTGATTCTGTAAATCTGCTCAGAAGCAAGATTTTGCTTCAGAAATGCGTTATATGGCAGAATCTAGCACGAAATACATCATATTTCGTGTTTTTAGAGTGCTATTCGCAGTTTTACAAACTTTGGAATAAGTCGAAATCACGCTTTTCCGGGCAGATTTTCACAATCAAAAAGTTCATATTCCTATTCAAGGACTCATAATATGTATGAATTCATCAACAAAAACATCATATCCCGTGTTTTCAGAGCGCTATCTGCAGTTATATGAAGTTTGAAATAAGTCAAAATTACCACATTCTCAGCGGTTTCAAAGTAACGCAAATCACATAAATCTATCCAATACAACATAATACGCATGAATCCGTCCTCAAATGCACCAAATTTCGCGTTTCCAGCGAGTTATCAGCGTTTTTTCTGAGTCTCGTTGAGAAATTTTTGATTCTGTAAATCTGCTCAGAAGCAAGATTTTGCTTCAGAAATGCGTTATATGGCAGAATCTAGCACCAAATACACCATATTTCGTGTTTTTAGAGTGCTATTCGCAGTTTTACAAACTTTGGAATAAGTCGAAATCACGCTACTCCGGGCAGATTTTCACAATCAAAAAGTTCATATTCCTATTCAGGAACTCATAATATGTATGAATCCATCAACAAAAACATCATATCTCGTGTTTTCAGAGCGCTATCTGCAGTTATATGAAGTTTGAAATAAGTCAAAATTACCACATTCTCAGCGGTTTCAAAGTATCGCAAATCACATAAATCTATCCAATACAACATAATACGCATGAATCCGTCCTCAAATGCACAAAATTTCGCGTTTCCAGCGAGTTATCAGCGTTTTTCTGAGTTTTCGTTGAGAAATTTTTGATTCTGTAAATCTGCTCAGAAGAAAGATTTTGCTTCAGAAATGCGTTATATGGCAGAATCTAGCACCAAATACATCATATTTCGTGTTTTGAGAGTGCTATCCGCAGTTTTTCAAACTGTGGAATAAGTCGAAATCACGCTTTTCCGGGCAGATTTTCACAATCAAAAAGTTCATATTCCTATTCAGCGACACATAATATGTATGAATCCATCAACAAAAACATCATATCTCGTGTTTCCAGAGCGCTATCTGCAGTTATATGAAGTTTGAAATAAGTCAAAATTACCACATTCTCAGCGGTTTCAAAGTATCGCAAATCACATAAATCTATCCAATACAACATGATACGCATGAATCCGTCCTCAAATGCACAAAATTTCGCGTTTCCAGCGAGTTATCAGCGTTTTTTTCTGAGTTTCGTTGAGAAATTTTTGATTCTGTAAATCTGCTCGGAAGCAAGATTTTTGCTTCAGAAATGCGTTATATGGCAGAATCTAGCACCAAATACACCATATTTCGTGTTTTTAGAGTGCTATTCGCAGTTTTACAAACTTTGGAATAAGTCGAAATCACGCTTTTCCGGGCAGATTTTCACAATCAAAAAGTTCATATTCCTATTCAGGAACTCATAATATGTATGAATCCATCAACAAAAATATCATATCTCGTGTTTTCTCAGAGCGCTATCTGCAATTATATGAAGTTTGAAATAAGCCAAAATTACCACATTCTCAGCGGTTTCAAAGTATCGCAAATCACATAAATCTATCCAATACAACATAATACGCATGAATCCGTCCTCAAAATGCACAAATTTCGCGTTTCCAGCGAGTTATCAGCGTTTTCTCTGAGTTTCGTTGAGAAATTTTTTGATTCTGTAAATCTGCTCAGAAGCAAGATTTTGCTTCAGAAATGCGTTATATGGCAGAATCTAGCACCAAATACACCATATTTCGTGTTTTTAGAGTGCTATTCGCAGTTTTTACAAACTTTTGGAATAAGTCGAAATCACGCTTCTCCGGGCAGATTTTCACAATCAAAAAGTTCATGTTCCTATTCAGGAACTCATAATATGTATGAATCCATCAACAAAAACATCATATCTCGTGTTTTCAGAGCGCTATCTGCAGTTATATGAAGTTTGAAATAAGTCAAAATTACCACATTCTCAGCGGTTTCAAAGTATCGCAAATCACATAAATCTATCACCAATACAACATAATACGCATGAATCCGTCCTCAAATGCACAAAATTTCGCGTTTCCAGCGAGTTATCAGCGTTTTTTCTGAGTCTCGTTGAGGAATTTTTGATTCTGTAAATCTGCTCAGAAGCAAGATTTTGCTTCAGAAATGCGTTGTATGGCAGAATCTAGCACCAAATACACCATATTTCGTGTTTTTAGAGTGCTATTCGCAGTTTTACAAACTTTGGAATAAGTCGAAATCACGCTTTTCCGGGCAGATTTTCACAATCAAAAAAGTTCATATTCCTATTCAAGGAACTCATAATATGTATGAATCCATCAACAAAAACATCATATCTCGTGTTTTCAGAGCGCTATCTGCAGATATATGAAGTTTGAAATAAGTCAAAATTACCACATTCTCAGCGGTTTCGCAGTATCGCAAATCACACAAATCTATCCATACAACATAATACGCATGAATCCGTCCTCAAATGCACAAAATTTCGCGTTTCTAGCGAGTTATCAGCGTTTCTCTCTGAGTTTCGTTGAGAAATTTTTGATTCTGTAAATCTGCTCAGAAGCAAAATTTTGCTTCAGAAATGCGTTATATGGCTGAATCTAGCACCAAATTACACCATATCTCGTGTTTTTTAGAGTGCTATTCGCAGTTTTACAAACTTTGGAATAAGTCGAAATCACGCTACTCCGGCAGATTTTCACAATCAAAAAGTTCATATTCCTATTCAGGGACTCATAATATGTATGAATCCATCAACAAAAACATCATATCCCGTGTTTTCAGAGCGTTATCTGCAGTTATATGAAGTTTGGAATAAGTCAAATTTACCACATTCTCAGCGGTTCCAAAGTATCGCAAATCACATAAGTCTATCCAATACAACATAATACGCATGAATCCGTCCTCAAATGCACAAAATTTCGCGTTTCCAGCGACTTATCAGCGTTTTTTTCTGAGTCTCGTTGAGAAATTTTTGATTCTGTAAATCTGCTCAGAAGCAAGATTTTGCTCAAGAAATGCGTTATATGGCAGAATCTAGCACCAAATACATCATATTTCGTGTTTTTAGAGTGCTATCTGCAGTTATATGAAGTTTGAAATAAGTCAAAATTACCACACTCTCAGCGGTTTCAAAGTATCGCAAATCACATAAATCTATCCAATACAACATAATACGCATGAATCCGTCCTCAAATGCACAAAATTTCGCGTTTCTAGCGAGTTATCAGCGTTTTCTCTGAGTTTCGTTGAGAAATTTTTGATTCTGTAAATCTGCTCGGAAGCAAAATTTTGCTTCAGAAATGCGTTATATGGCAGAATTCTAGCACCAAATACACCATATTTCGTGTTTTTAGAGTGCTATTCGCAGTTTTACAAACTTTGGAATAATTCGAAATCACGCTACTCCGGGCAGATTTTCACAATCAAAAAGTTCATACTCCTATCCAGGAACTCATAATATGTATGAATCCATCAACAAAAACATCATATCTCGTATTTCAGAGCGCTATCTGCAGTTAATATGAAGTTTGAAATAAGTCAAAATTACCACATTCTCAGCGGTTTCAAAGTATCGCAAATCACATAAATCTATCCAATACAACATAGTACGCATGAATCCGTCCTCAAATGCACCAAATTTCGCGTTTCCAGCGACTTATCAGCGTTTTTTCTGAGTCTCGTTGAGAAATTTTTGATTCTGTAAATCTGCTCAGAAGCAAGATTTTGCTTCAGAAATGCGTTATATGGCAGAATCTAGCACCAAATACACCATATTTCCGTGTTTTCAGAGTGCTATTCGCAGTTTTACAAACTTTGGAATAAGTCGAAATCACGCTACTCCGGGCAGATTTTCACAATCAAAAAGTTCATATTCTATTCAGGAACTCATAATATGTATGAATCCATCAACAAAAACATCATATCTCGTGTTTTCAGAGCGCTATCTGCAGTTATATGAAGTTTGAAATAAGTCAAAATTACCACATTCTCAGCGGTTTCAAAGTATAGCAAATCACATAAATCTATCCAATACAACATAATACGCATGAATCCGTCCTCAAATGCACAAAATTTCGCGTTTCCCAGCGAGTTATCAGCGTTCTCTCTGAGTTCCGTTGAGAAATTTTTGATTCTGTAAATCTGCTCAGAAGCAAAATTTTGCTTCAGAAATGCGTTATATGGCTAAATCTAGCACCAAATACACCATATTCCGTGTTTTTAGAGTGCTATTCGCAGTTTTACAAACTTTGGAATAAGTCGAAATCACGCTACTCCGGGCAGATTTTTTACAATCAAAAAGTTCATATTCCTATTCAGGAACTCATAATATGTATGAATCCATCAACAAAAGCATCATATCTCGTGTTTTCAGAGCGCTATCTGCAGTTATATGAAGTTTGAAATAAGTCAAAATTACCACATTCTCAGCGGTTTCAAAGTATCGCAAATCACATAAATCTATCCAATACAACATAATACGCATGAATCCGTCCTCAAATGCACCAAATTTCGCGTTTCCAGCGACTTATCAGCGTTTTTTCTGAGTCTCGTTGAGAAATTTTTGATTCTGTAAATCTGCTCAGAAGCAAGATTTTGCTTTAGAGATGCGTTATATGGCAGAATCTAGCACCAAATACACATAATTTCGTGTTTTTAGAGTGCTATTCGCAGTTTTACAAACTTTGAATATAAGTCGAAATCACGCTACTCCGGGCAGATTTTCACAATCAAAAAGTTCATATTCCTATTCAGGAACTCATAATATGTATGAATCCATCAACAAAAACATCATATCTCGTGTTTTCAGAGCGCTATCTGCAGTTATATGAAGTTTGAAATAAGTCAAAATTACCACATTCTCAGCGGTTTCAAAGTATCGCAAATCACATAAATCTATCCAATACAACATAATACGCATGAATCCGTCCTCAAATGCACCAAATTTCGCGTTTCCAGCGACTTATCAGCGTTTTTTTCTGAGTCTCGTTGAGTAATTTTTGATTCTGTTAATCTGCTCAGAAGCAAGATTTTGCTTCAGAAATGCGTTATATGGCAGAATCTAGCATCAAATACACCATATTTCGTGTTTTTAAGTGCTATTCGCAGTTTTACAAACTTTGGAATAAGTCGAAATCACGCTACTACCGGGCAGATTTTCACAATCAAAAGTTCATATTCCTATTCATGAACTCATAATATGTATGAATCCATCAACAAAAAACATCATATCTCGTGTTTTCAGAGCGCTATCTGCAGTTATATGAAGTTTGAAATAAGTCAAAATTACCACATTCTCAGCGGTTTCAAAGTATCGCAAATCACATAAATCTATCCAATACAACATAATACGCATGAATCCGTCCTCAAATGCACAAAATTTCGCGTTTCCAGCGAGTTATCAGCGTTTTTTCTAAGTTTCGTTGAGAAATTTTTGATTCTGTAAATCTGCTCAAAAGCAAGATTTTGCTTCAGAAATGCGTTATATGGCAGAATCTAGCACTAATTACACCAAATTTCGTGTTTTTAGAGTGCTATTCGCAGTTTTACAAACTTTGGAATAAGTCGAAATCACGCTTTTTCGGGCAGATTTTCACAATCAAAAAGTTCATATTCCTATTCAGGAACTCATAATATGTATGAATCCATCAACAAAAAACATCATATCTCGTGTTTTCAGAGCGCTATCTGCAGTTATATGAAGTTTGAAATAAGTCAAAATTACCACATTCTCAGCGGTTTCAAAGTATCGCAAATCACATAAATCTATCCAATACAACATAATACGCATGAATCCGTCCTCAAATGCAGAAAATTTCGCGTTTCCAGCGAGTTATCAGCGTTTTTTCTGAGTTTCGTTGAGAAATTTTTGATTCTGTAAATCTGCTCAGAAGCAAGATTTTGCTTCAGAAATGCGTTATATGGCAGAATCTAGCACCAAATACACCATATTTCGTGTTTTTAGAGTGCTATTCGCAGTTTTACAAACTTTGGAATAAGTCGAAATCACGCTTTTTCGGGCAGATTTTTACAATCAAAAAGTTCATATTCCTATTCAGGAACTCATAATATGTACGAATCCATCAACAAAAACATCATATCTCGTGTTTTCAGAGCGCTATCTGCAGTTATATGAAGTTTGAAATAAGTCAAAATTACTACATTCTCAGCGGTTTCAAAGTATCGCAAATCACATAAATCTATCCAATACAACATAATACGCATGAATCCGTCCTCGAATGCACAAAATTTCGCGTTCCCAGCGAGTTATCAGCGTTTTTTCTAAGTTTCGTTGAGAAATTTTTGATTCTGTAAATCTGCTCAGAAGCAAGATTTTGCTTCAGAAATGCGTTATATGGCAGAATCTAGCACCAAATACACCATATTTTCGTGTTTTTAGAGTGCTATTCGCAGTTTTACAAACTTTGGAATAAGTCGAAATCACGCTTTTCCGGGCAGATTTTCACAATCAAAAAGTTCATATTCCTATTCAGGAACTCATAATATGTATGAATCCATCAACAAAAACATCATATCTCGTGTTTTCAGAGCGCTATCTGCAGTTATATGAAGTTTGAAATAAGTCAAAATTACCACATTCTCAGCGGTTTCCGCAGTATCGCAAATCACACAAATCTATCCAATACAACATAATACGCATGAATCCGTCCTCAAATGCACAAAATTTCGCGTTTCTAGCGAGTTATCAGCGTTTTCTCTGAGTTTCGTAGAGAAATTTTTGATTCTGTAAATCTGCTCAGAAGCAAGATTTTGCTTCAGAAAT
>CAXDIG010000096.1:0-93491 GCA_963989225.1 Dromius quadrimaculatus
TATCAGCGTTTTTTCTGAGTCTCGTTGAGAAATTTTTGACTTTGTTAATCTGCTCAGAAGCAAGATTTTGCTTCAAAAGTGCGTTATATGGCAGAATCTAGCACCAAATACATCATATTTCGTGTTTTCAGAGTGCTATTTGCAGTTTTACAAACTTTGGAATAAGTCGAAATCACGCTTCTCCGCGCGGATTTTCACAATCAAAAAACTCAAATTTCTATTCAGGACCTCATAATATGTATGAATCTATCGACAAAACAGCATATTCCGTGTTTCCAGAGCGCTATCTGCAGTTATATGAAGTTTGAAATAAGTCAAAATTACCACATTCTGAGCAGTTTCAAAATATCGCAAATCTCATAAATCTATCCAATACAACATAATACGCATGAATCCGTCTTCAAATGCACAAAATTTTGCGTTTTCAGCGAGTTATCAGCGTTTCTTCTGAGTCTCGTTGAGAAATTTTTGACTCTGTAAATCTGCTCAGAAGCAAGATTCTGCTTCAGAAGTGCGTTATATGGCAGAATCTAGCACCAAATACATCATATTTCGTGTTTTTAGAGAGCTATTCGCAGTTTTACAAACTTTGGAATAAGTCGAAATCACGCTTTTCCGCGCAGATTTTTACAATCAAAAATCCATATTCCCTATTCAGGACCTCATAATATGTATGAATCTATCGACGAAAACATTATTTCTCGTGTTTTCAGAGCGCTATTTGCAGTTATATGAAGTTTGAAATAAGTCAAAACTACCACATTCTGAGCAGTTTCAAAGTATCGCAAATCACATGAATCTATCCAATACAACATAATACGCATAGATCCGTCCACAAATGCACAAAATTATGCGTTTCCAGCGAGTTATCAGCGTATTTTCTAAGTCTCGTTGAGAAATTTTCGCATCTGTAAATCTGCTCAGAGCAAGATTTTGCTTCAAAAGTGCGTTATATGGCAGAATCTAGCACCAAATTACATCATATTTCGTGTTTTTAGAGTGCTATTTGCAGTTTTACAAACTTTGGAATGAGTCGAAATCACGCTTTTCCGCGCAGTTTTTCACAATCAAAAAGTTCATATCCTTATTCAGGACCTCATAATATGTATGAATCTATCGACAAAATTATCACATTTCGTGTTCTCAGAGCGCTATCTGCAGTTATATGAAGTTTGAAATAAGTCGAAATTACCACTATCTGAGCAGTTCCAAAGTATCGCAAATCACATAAATCTATCCAATGCTACATAATACGCATGAATCCGTCCTCAAATGCAGAAATTTTTGACTCTGTGAATCTGCTCAGAAGCAAGATTTTGCTTCAAAAGTGCGTTATATGGCAGAATCTAGCACCAAATACATCAAATATCGTGTTTTTAGAGTGCTATTCGCTGTTTTACAAACTTTGGAATAAGTCGAGATCAAGCTTTTCCGCGCAGATTTTCACAATCAAAAAGTTCATATTTCCTATTCAGGACCTCATAATAAGTATGAATTTATCGACAAAAACATCATATTTCGTGTTTTCAGAGCGCTATCTGCAGTTATATGAAGTTTGAAATAAGTCAAAATGACCACATTCTGAGCAGTTTCAAAGTATCGCAAATCACATGAATCTATCCAATACAACATATAACACATGAATCCGTCCTCAAATGCACAAAATTTTGCGTTTCCAGCGAACTGTCAGCGTTTTTTCTGAGTCTCGTTGAGAAATTTTTGACTCTGTGAATCTGCTCAGAAGCAAGATTTTGCTTCAAAAGTGCGTTATATGGTATTATCTAGCACCAAATACATCATATTTCGTGTTTTTAGAGTGCTATTCGCAGTTTTACAAACTTTGAAATAAGTCGAAATCAAGCTTTTCCGCGCAGATTCTTACAATCAAAAAAGTGATATTCCTATTAAGGACCGCTTAATATGTATGAATCTATCGACAAAAGTATCATATTTTGTGTCTTTAGAGCGCTATCTGCAGTTATATGAAGTTTGAAATAAGTCAAAATTACCACATTCTGAGCAGTTTCAAAGTATCGCAAATCACATAAATCTATCCAACACAACATGATTCGCATGCATCCGTCATCAAATGCACAAAATTTTGCGTTTCCAGCGAACTATCAGCGTTTTTTCTGAGTCTCGTTGAGGAATTTTTGACTCTGTGAATCTGCTCAGAAGCAAACATTTTGCTTCAAAAGTGCGTTATATGGCAGAATCGAGCACCAAATACATCAAATATCGTGTTTTTAGAGTGCTATTCGCTGTCTTACAAACTTTGGAATAAGTCGAAATCACGCTTTTCGCGCAGATTTTTACAATCAAAAAGTTCATATTCCTATTCAGGACCACATAATATGTATGAATCTATCGACAAAAACATCATATTCCGTGTCTTTAGAGCGCTATCTGCAGTTATATGAAGTTTGAAATAAGTCAAAATTACCACATTCTGAGCAGTTTCAAAGTATCGCAAGTCACATAAATCTATCCAATACAACATAATACGCATGAATCCGTCCTCAAATGCACAAAATTTTGCGTCTCCAGCCAGCTATCAGCGTTTTTTTCAGAGTCTCGTTGAGCAGATTTTTGACTATGTAAATCTGCTCAGAAACAAGATTTTGCTTCAAAAGTGCGTTATATGGCAGAATCCAACACCAAATACATCATATATCGTGTTTTTAGAGTGCTATTCCCAGTTTTACAAACTTTGGAATAAGTCGAAATCACGCTTCTCCGCGCAGAATTTCACAATCAAAAAGTTCATATTCCTATTCAGGACCACATAATATGTATGAATCTATCGACAAAAACATCATATTCCGTGTCTTTAGAGCGCTATCTGCAGTTATATGAAGTTTGAAATAAGTCAAAAATTACCACATTCTGAGCAGTTTCAAAGTATCGCAAGTCACATAAATCTATCCAATACAACATAATACGCATGAATCCGTCCTCAAATGCACAAAATTCTGCGTCTCCAGCCAGCTATCAGCGTTTTTTCAGAGTCTCGTTGAGAGATTTTTGACTATGTAAATCTGCTCAGAAACAAGATTTTGCTTCAAAAGTGCGTTATATGGCAGAATCCAGAACCAAATACATCATATATCGTGTTTTTAGAGTGCAATTCGCAGTTTTACAAACTTTGGAATATGTTGAAATCACGCATTTCCGCGCAGATTTTCACAATCAAAAAGTTCATATTCCTATTCAGGACCCCATAATATGTATGAATCTATCAACAAAAACATCATATTTCGTGTCTTTAGAGCGCTATCTGCAGTTATATGAAGTTTGAAATAAGTCAAAATTACCACATTCTGAGCAGTTTCAAAGTATCGCAAATCACATAAATCTATCCAATACAACATAATACGCATGAATCCGTCCTCAAATGCACAAAATTTTGGCGTTTCCAGCCAGCTATCAGCGTTTTTTCAGAGTCTCGTTGAGAGATCTTTGACTCTGTAAATCTGCTCAGAAACAAGATTTTGCTTCAAAAGTGCGTTATATGGCAGAATCCAGAACCAAATACATCATATATCGTGTTTTTAGAGTGCAATTCGCAGTTTTACAAACTTTGGAATAAGTCTAAATCACGCTTCTCCGCGCAAAATTTCACAATCAAAAAGTCCATTGTCCTATTCAGGACCTCATAATATGTATGAATCCATCGACAAAAACATCATGTTTCGTGTTTTCAGAGCGCTATCTGCAGTTATATGAAGTTTGAAATAAGTCGAAATTACCACTATCTGAGCAGTTTCATAGTATCGCAAATCACATAAATCTATCCAATACTACATAATACGCATAAATCCGTCCTCAAATGCACAAAATTCTGCGTTTCCAGCGAGTTATCAGCGTTTTTTCTGAGTCTCGTTGAGAAATTTTTGACTCTGCAAATCTGCTAAGAAGCAAGATTTTGCTTCAAAAGTGCATTATATGGCAGAATCTAGCACCAAATACATCATATTTCGTGTTTTTAGAGTGCTATTCGCAGTTTTACAAACTTTGGTATAAGTTGAAATCACGCTTTTCCCTGCAGATTTTCACAATCAAAAAGTTCATATTCCTATTCAGGACCCCATAATATGTATGAATCTATCAACAAAAACATCATATTTCGTGTCTTTAGAGCGCTATCTGCAGTTATATGAAATTTGGAATAATCAAAATTACCACATTCTGAGCAGTTTCAAAGTATCGCAAATCACATAAATCCATCCAATACCACATAAATACGCATGAATTCGTCCTCAAATGCACAAAATTTTGCATTTCCAGCGAGTTATCAGCGTTTTTTCTGAGTCTCGTTGAGAAATTTTTGACTGTGTTAATCTGCTCAGAAGCAAGATTTTGCTTCAAAAGTGCGTTATATGGCAGAATCTAGCACCAAATACATCATATTTCGTGTTTTTAGAGTGCTATTCGCGTTTTACAAATTTGGAATAAGTCGAAATAACGCTTTCAGCGCAGATTTTCACAATTAAAAAGTTCATATTCCTATTCAGGACCTTATAATATGTATGAATCTTTCGACAGAAACATCATATTCCGTGTTTTCAGAGCGCTATCTGCAATTATATGAAGTTTGAAATAAGTCAAAATTACCACATTCTGAGCGGTTTCAAGTATCGCAAATCACATAAATCTATCCAATACAACATAATACGCATGATTCCGTCCTCTAATGCACAAAATTTTGCGTTTCCAGCGAGTTATCAGCGTTTTTTCTGAGTCTCGTTGAGAAATTTTTGACTTTGTAAATCTGCTCAGAAGCAAGATTTTGCTTCAAAAGTGCGTTATATGGCAGAATCTAGCACCAAATACATCATATTTCGTGTTTTCAGAGTGCTATCCGCAGTTTTACAAACTTTGGAATAAGTCGAAATCACGCTTTTCCGCGCAGATTTTCACAATCAAAAGTTCATATTCCTATTCAGGACCTCATAATATGTATGAATCTATCGACAAAAACATCATATTTCGTGTCTTTAGAGCGCTATCTGCAGTTATATAAAGTTTGAAATAAGTCAAAATTACCACATTCCGAGCAGTTTCAAAGTATCGCAAATCACATAAATCTATCAAACACAGCATAATACGCATGAATCCGTCCTCAAATGCTCCAAATTTCGCGTTCCCAGCGAGTTTTCAGCATCTTTTCTGGTCTCGTTGAGAAACTTTTGACTCTGTAAATCTGCTCAGAAATAGAATTTTGCTCCAAAAGTGCGTTATATGGCAGAATCTAGCACCAAATACATCATATTTCGTGTTTTTAAGATGCTATTCGCAGTTTCACAAACTTTGGAATAAGTCGAAATCACGCTTTTCCGCGCAGATTTTCACAATCAAAAAGTTCATATTCCTATTCAGGACCTCATAATATATATGAATCTATCGGCAAAAACATCATATTTCGTGTTTTTCAGAGCGCTATCTGCAGTTATATGAAGTTTGAAATAAGTCAAAATTACACATTCTAAGCAGTTTCAAAGCATCGCAAATCACATATATCTATCCAATACAACATAATACGCATGGATTTTTCCTCAAATGCACAAAATTTTGCGTTTTTAGCGAGTTATCAGCGTCTTTTCTGAGTCTCGTTGAGAAATTTTTGACTCTGTAAATCTGCTCAGAAGCAAGATTTTGCTTTAAAGTGCGTTATATGGCAGAATCTAGCACCAAACACATCATATTTCGTGTTTTTTAGAGTGCTATTTGCAGTTTCACAAACTTTGGAATAAGTCGAAATCACGTTTTTCCGCGCAGATTTTCACAATCAAAAGTTCATATTCCTATTCAGGACCTCATAATATGTATGAATCTATCAACAAAAACTTCATATTTCGTGTTTTCAGAGCGCTATCTGCAGTTATATGAAGTTTGAAATAAGTCAAAACTACCACATTCTGAGCAGTTTCAAAGTATCGCAAATCACATAAATCTATCCAATACAACATAATACGCATGAATCCGTCCACAAATGCACAAAATTTTGCGTTTCCAGCGAGTTATCAGCGTATTTCCTGAGTCTCGTTGAGAAATTTTTGAATCTGTAAATCTGCTCAGAAGCAAGATTTTGCTTCAAAAGTGCGTTATATGGCAGAATCTAGCGTTTCCAGCGAGTTATCAGCGTTTTTTCTGAGTCTCGTTGAGAAATTTTTGACTCTGTATATCTGCTCAGAAGCAAGATTCTGCTTCAAAAGTGCGTTATATGGCAGAATTTAGCACCAAATACATCATTATTTCGTGGTTTTTTAGAGTGCTATTCGCAGTTTTACAAACTTTGGAATAAGTCGAAATCACGCTTATCCGCGCAGAATATCACAATCAAAAAATTCTTATTCCTATTCAGAACCTCATATTATGTATGAATCTATCGACGAAAACATCATATTCCGTATTTTTAGAGCGCTATCTGCAGTTATATGAAGTTTGAAATAAGTCAAAATCACCACATTCTGAGCAGTTTCGAAGTATCGCAAATCACATAAATCTATCCAATACAACATGATATGCATGAATCCGTCCTCAAATGCACAAAATCATGCGTTTCCAGCAAGTTATCAGCGTTTTTTCTGAGTCTCGTTGAGAAATTTTTTACTCTGTAAATCCGCTCAGAAGCAATATTTTGCTTTAAAAGTGCGTTATATGGCAGAATCTAGCACCAAATACATCATATTTCGTGTTTTTAGAGTGCTATTCGCAGTTTTACAAACTTTGGAATAAGTCAAGATCAAGCTTTTCCGCGCAGATTTTCACAATCAGAAAGTTCATATTCCTATTCAGGACCTCATAATAAGTATGAATTTATCGACAAAAACATCATATTTCGTGTTTCCAGAGCGCTATCTGCAGTTATATGAAGTTTGAAATAAGTCAAAATTACCATATTCTGAGCAGTTTCAAAGTATCGCAAATCACATAAATCTATCCAATACAACATAATACGCATGAATCCGTCCACAAATGCACAAAATTTTGCGTTTCCAGTGAGTTATCAGCGTATTTTCTGAGTCTCGTTGAGAAATTTTTGAATCTGTAAATCTGCTCAGAAGCAAGATTCTGCTCCAAAAGTGCATTATATGGCAGAATCTAGCAGCAAATACATCATATTTCGTGTTTTTAGAGTGCTATCCGCAGTTTTACAAACTTTGGAATAAGTCGAAATCACGCTTTTCCGCGCAGATTTTCACAATCAAAAATCCATATTCCTATTCAGGACCTCAGAATATGTATGAATCTATCGACCTTAAATTTCATATTTCGTGTTTTCAGAGCGCTATCTGCAGTTATATGAAGTTTGAAATAAGTCTAAATTACCACATTCTGAGCAGTTTCAAAGTATCGCAAATCACATAAATCTATCCAATACAACATAATACGCATGAATCCGTCCACAAATGCACAAAATTATGCGTTTCCAGCGAGTTATCAGCGTATTTTCTAAGTCTCGTTGAGAAATTTTTGAATCTGTAAATCTGCTCAGAAGCAAGATTTTGCTTCAAAAGTGCGTTATATGGCAGAATCTAGCACCAAATACATCATATTTCGTGTTTTTAGAGTGCTATTCGCAGTTTCACAAACTTTGGAATAAGTCGAAATCACGCTTTTCCGCGCAGATTTTCACAATCAAAAAGTTCATATTCCTATTCAGGACCTCATAATATGTTAGGAATCTATCGACAAAAACATCATATTTCGTGTTTTCAGAGCGCTATCTGCAGTTATATGAAGTTTGAAATAAGTCAAAATTACCACATTCTGAGCAGTTTCAAAGTATCGCAAATCACATAAATCTATCCAATTCAACATTATACGCATGTATCCGTCCTCAAAATGCACAAAATTATGCGTTTCCAGCGAGTTATCAGCGTTTTTTCTGAGTCTCGTTGAGAAATTTTTGACTCTGTTTAATCTGCTAAAAAGCAAGATTTTGCTTCAAAAGTGCGTTATATGGCAAAATCTAGCACCAAATACATCATATTTCGTGTTTTTAGAGTGCTATTTGCAGTTTTACAAACCTTGGAATAAGTCGAAATCACGCTTTTCCGCGCAGATTTTCTCAATCAAAAAGTTCATATCCCCATTCAGGACCTCATAATATGTATGAATCCATCGACAAAAACATCATATTTCGTGTTGTCAGAGCGCTATCTGCAGTTATATGAAGTTTGGAATAAGTCAAAATTACCACATTCTGAGCAGTTTCAAAGTATCGCAAATCACATAAATCTATATAATACAACATAATACGCATGAATCCGTCCTCGAATGCACAAAATTTTGCGTTTCCAACGAGTTATCAGCGTCTTTTCTGAGTCTCGTTGAGAAGTCTTTGACTCTGTAAATCTGCTCAGAAGCAAGATTTTGCTTCAAAAGTGCGTTATATGGCAGAATCTAGCACCAAATACATCATATTTCATGTTTTTAGAGTGCTATTCGCGTTTTACAAATTTTGGAATAAGTCGAAATAACGCTTTTCGCGCAGATTTTCACAATTAAAAAGTCCATATTCCTATTCAGGACCTCATAATATGTATGAATCTATCGACAGAAACATCATATTCCGTGTTTTCAGAGCGCTATCTGCAGTTATATGAAGTTTGAAATAAGTCAAATTACCACATTCTGAGCAGTTTCAACTATCGCAAATCACATAAACCATCCAATACAACATAATACGCATTAATCCGTCCTCAAATGCACAAAATTTTGCGTTTCCAGCGAGTTATCAGCGTTTTGTTGAGTCTCGTTGAGAAATTTTTGACTTTGTAAATCTGCTCAGAAGCAAATTTTTGCTTCAAAAGTGCGTTATATGGCAGAATCTAGCACCAAATACATCATATTTCGTATTTTCAGAGTGCTATTCGCAGTTTTACAAACTTTGGAATGAGTCGAAATCACGCTTTTCCGCGCAGATTTTAACAATCAAGAAACTCATATTCCTATTCAGGACCTCATAATATGTATGAATCTATCGACAGAAACAGCATATTCCGTGTTTCCAGAGCGCTATCTGCAGTTATATAAGGTTTGAAATAAGTCAAAATTACCATATTCTGAGCAGTTTCAAAATATCGCAAATCTCATAAATCTATCCAATACAACATAATACGCATGAATCCGTCTTCAAATGCACAAAATTTTGCGTTTCCAGCGAGTTATCAGCGTTTTTTTCTGAGTCTCGTTGAGAATTTTTGACTCTGTAAATCTGCTCAGAAGCAAGATTTAGCTTCAGAAGTGCGTTATATGGCAGAATCTAGCACCAATACATCATATTTCGTGTTTTAGAGAGCTATTCGCAGTTTCACAAACTTTGGAATAAGTCGAAATCACGCTTTTCCGCGCAGATTTTCACAATCAAAAAATCCATATTCCTATTCAGGACCTCATAATATGTATGAATCTATCGACAAAAACATTATATTTCGTGTTTTCAGAGCGCTATCTGCAGTTTATATGAAGTTTGAAATAAGTCAAAATTACCACATTCTGAGCAGTTTCAAAGTATCGCAATCACATAAATCTATCCAATACAACATATCACGCATGAATCCGTCCACAAATGCACAAAATTATGCGTTTCCAGCGAGTTATCAGCGTATTTTCTAAGTCTTGTTGAGAAATTTTTGAATCTGTAAATCTGCTCAGAAGCAAGATTTTGCTTCAAAAGTGCGTTATATGGCAGAATCTAGCACCAAATACATCATATTTCGTGTTTTTAGAGTGCTATTCGCAGTTTCACAAACTTTGGAATAGGTCGAAATCACGCTTTCCCGCGCAGATTTTCACAATCAAAAAGTTCATATTCCTATTCAGGACATCATAATATACATGAATCTATCGACAAAAACATCATATTTCGTGTTTTCAGAGCGCTATCTGCAGTTATATGAAGTTTGAAATAAGTCAAAAATTACCACATTCTGAGCAGTTTCAAAGTATCGCAAATCACATAAATCTATCCAATACAACATAATACGCATGGATTTGTGCTCAAATGCACAAATTTTGCGTTTTCAGCGAGTTATCAGCGTCTCTTCTGAGTCTCGTTGAGAAATTTTTGACTCTGTAAATCTACTCAGAAGCAAGATTTTGCTTCAAAAGTGCGTTATATGGCAGAATCTAGCACCAAATACATCATATTTCATGTTTTTAGAAAGCAATTCGCAGTTTTACAAACTTTGGAATAAGTCGAAATCACGCTTTTCCGCGCAGATTTTTACAATCAAAAAATCCATATTCCTATTCAGGACCTCATAATATGTATGAATCTATCGACAAAAACATTATATTCCGTGTTTTCAGAGCGCTATCTGCAGTTATATGGAGTTTAAATAAGTCAAAATTCCACATTCTGAGCACTTTCAAACTATCGCAAATCACATAAATCTATCCAATACAACATAATACGCATGAATCTGTCGTCAAATGCACAAAATTCTGCGTTTCCAGCGAGTTATCAGCGTTTTTTCTGAGTCTCGTTGAGAAATTTTTGACTCGGTAAATCTGCTCAGAAGCAAGATTTGCTTCAAAAGTGCGTATATGGCAGAATCTAGCACCAAGTACATCATATATCGTGTTTTTAGAGTGCTATTCGCAGTTTCACAAACTTTGGAATAGGTCGAAATCACGCTTTTCCGCGCAGTTTTTCACAATCAAAAGTTCATATTCCTATTCAGGACCTCATAATATGTATGAATCTATCGACAAAAACATCATATTCCGTGTTTTCAGAGCGCTATCTGCAGTTATATGAAGTTTGAAATGAGTCAAAATTACCACATTCTGAGCAGTTTCAAAGTATCGCAAATCACATAAATCATAATACGCATGGATTTGTCCTCAGATGCACAAAATTTTGCGTTTCCAGTGAGTTATCAGCGTTTTTCCTGAGTCCCGTTGAGAAATTTTTGACTCTGTAAATCTACTCAGAAGTAAGATTTTGCTTCAAAAGTGCGTTATATGGCAGAATCTAGCACCAAATACATCATATTCCAGTGTTTTTAGAGTGCTATTCGCAGTTTTACAAACTTTGGAATAAGTCGAAATCACGCTTTTCCGCGCAGATTTTCGAAATCAAAAAATTCATATTCCTATTCAGGACCTCATAATATGTATGAATCTATCGACAAAAACATCATATTTCGTGTTCTCAGAGCGCTATCTGCAGTTATATGAAGTTTGAAATAAGTTAAAATTACCACATTCTGAGCAGTTTCAAAGTATCGCAAATCACATAAATCTATCCAATACAACATAATACGCATAGATTTGTCCTCAAATGCACAAAATTTCGCGTTTTCAGCGAGTTATCAGCGTTTTTTCTGAGTCTCGTGGAGAAATTTTTGACTCTGTTAATCTGCTCAGAAGCAAAATTTTGCTTTAAAAGTGCGTTATATGGCAGAATCTAGCACCAAATACATCATATTTCGTATTTTCAGAGTGCTATTCGCAGTTTTACAAACTTTGGAATGAGTCGAAATCACGCTTTTTCCGCGCAGATTTTAACAATCAAGAAACTCATATTCCTATTCAGGACCTCATAATATGTATGAATCTATCGACAGAAACAGCATATTCCGTGTTTCCAGAGCGCTATCTGCAGTTATATAAGGTTTGAAATAAGTCAAAATTACCATATTCTGAGCAGTTTCAAAATATCGCAAATCTCATAAATCTATCCAATACAACATAATACGCATGAATCCGTCCACAAATGCACAAAATTTTGCGTTTCCAGCGAGTTATCAGCGTTTTTCTGAGTCTCGTTGAGAAATTTTTGACTCTGTAAATCTGCTCAGAAGCAAGATTTAGCTTCAGAAGTGCGTTATATGGCAGAATCTAGCACCAAATACATCATATTTCGTGTTTTTAGAGAGCTATTCGCAGTTTTACAAACTTTGGAATAAGTCGAAATCACGCTTTTCCGCGCAGATTTTCACAATCAAAAAATCCATATTCCTATTCAGGACCTCATAATATGTATGAATCTATCGACAAAAACATTATATTTCGTGTTTTCAGAGCGCTATCTGCAGTTATATGAAGTTTGAAATAAGTCAAAATTACCACATTCTGAGCAGTTTCAAAGTATCGCAAATCACATAAATCTATTCAATACAACATAACACGCATGAATCCGTCCACAAATGCACAAAATTATGCGTTTCCAGCGAGTTATCAGCGTATTTTCTAAGTCTTGTTGAGAAATTTTTGAATCTGTAAATCTGCTCAGAAGCAAGATTTTGCTTCAAAAGTGCGTTATATGGCAGAATCTAGCACCAAATACATCATATTTCGTGTTTTTAGAGTGCTATTCGCAGTTTCACAAACTTTGAATAAGTCGAAATCACGCTTTCCCGCGCAGATTTTCACAATCAAAAAGTTCATATTCCTATTCAGGACATCATAATATACATGAATCTATCGACAAAAACATCATATTTCGTGTTTTCAGAGCGCTATCTGCAGTTATATGAAGTTTGAAATGAGTCAAAATTACCACATTCTGAGCAGTTTCAAAGTATCGCAAATCACATAAATCTATCCAATACAACATAATACGCATGGATTTGTCCTCAGATGCACAAAATTTTGCGTTTCCAGTGAGTTATCAGCGTTTTTCCTGAGTCCCGTTGAGAAATTTTTGACTCTGTAAATCTACTCAGAAGTAAGATTTTGCTTCAAAAGTGCGTTATATGGCAGAATCTAGCACCAAATACATCATATTCCGTGTTTTTAGAGTGCTATTCGCAGTTTTACAAACTTTGGAATAAGTCGAAATCACGCTTTTCCGCGCAGATTTTCGAAATCAAAAAGTTCATATTCCTATTCAGGACCTCATAATATGTATGAATCTATCGACAAAAAACATCATATTTCGTGTTCTCAGAGCGCTATCTGCAGTTATATGAAGTTTGAAATAAGTTAAAATTACCACATTCTGAGCAGTTTCAAAAGTATCGCAAATCACATAAATCTATCCAATACAACATAATACGCATAGATTTGTCCTCAAATGCACAAAATTTCGCGTTTTCAGCGAGTTATCAGCGTTTTTTCTGAGTCTCGTGGAGAAATTTTTGACTCTGTTAATCTGCTCAGAAGCAAGATTTTGCTTCAAAAGTGCGTTATATGGCAGAATCTAGCACCAAATACATCATATTTCGTGTTTTTAGAGTGCTATTCGCAGTTTTACAAACTTTGGAATGAGTCGAAATCACGCTTTTCCGCGCAGTTTTTTCACAATCAAAAAGTTCATATCCCTATTCAGGGACCTCATAATATGTATGAATCTATCGACAAAAACATCATATTTCGTGTTTTTCAGAGCGCTATCTGCAGTTATATGAAGTTTGAAATAAGTCAAAATTACCACATTCTGAGCAGTTTCAAAGTATCGCAAATCACATAAATCTATCCAATACAACATAATACGCATGAATCCGTCCACAAATGCACAAAATTTCGCGTTTCCAGCGAGTTATCAGCGTATTTTCTGAGTCTCGTTGAGAAATTTTCGAATCTGTAAATCTGCTCAGAAGCAAGATTTTGCTTCAAAAGTGCATTATATGGCAGAATCTAGCACCAAATACATCATATTTCGTGTTTTTAGAGTGCTATTCGCAGTTTTACAAACTTTGGAATAAGTCGAAATCACGCTTTTTTGCGTAGATTTTCACAATCAAAAAGTTCATATTCCTATTCAGGACCTCATAATATGAATGAATCCATCGACAAAAAACATCATATTTCGCGTTTTCAGAGCGCTATCTGCAGTTATATGAAGTTTGAAATAAGTTAAAATTACCACATTCTGAGCAGTTTTAAAGTATCGCAAATCACATAAATCTATCCAATACAACATAATACGCATGGATTTTTCCTCAAATGCACATAATTTTGCGTTCCAGCGAGTTATCAGCGTCTTTTCTGAGTCTCGTTGAGAAATTTTTGACTCTGTAAATCTGCTCAGAAGCAAGATTTTGCTTCAAGAGTGCGTTATATGGCAGAATCTAGCACCAAATACATCATATTTCGTGTTTTTAGAGTGCTATTTGCAGTTTTACAAACTTTGGAATAAGTCGAAATTACGGTTTTCCGCGCAGATTTTCACGATCAAAAAGTTTATATTCCTATTCAGGACCTCATAATATGTATGAATCTATCAACAAAAACTTCATATTCCGTGTTCTCAGAGCGCTATCTGCAGTTATATGAAGTTTGAAATAAGTCAAATTACCACATTCTGAGCAGTTTCAAAGTATCGCAAATCACATGAATCTATATAATACAACATAATACGCATGAATCCGTCCCCCTAATGCACAAAATTTTGCGTTTCCAGTGAGTTATCAGCGTCTTTTTTTGAGTCTCGTTGAGAAATTTTTGACTCTGTAAATCTGCTCAAAAGCAAGATTTTGCTTCAAAAGTGCGTTATATGGCAGAATCTAGCACCAAATACATCATATTTCGTGTTTTTAGAGTGCTATTCGCGTTTTACAAATTTTGGAATAAGTCGAAATCACGCTTTTCCGCGCAGATTCTCACAATCAAAAAGTTCATATTCCTATTCAGGACCTCATAATATGTATGAATCTATCGACAGAAACATCATATTACGTGTTTTCAGAGCGCTATCTGCAGTTATATGAAGTTTGAAATAAGTCAAAATTACCACATTCTAATCAGTTTCAATTGTAAAAATCAGAAATTGTGAATAAAACTCAACACATCCAACATAAATTTTTAATTATTCTGTTACTTTTTTTCCACATCAGCAATACAATAATAAACATTTTTTATATATATCATGAAAACTTGATCTAAAAGTGAATCAAATTTATATTTCAACATTCCCCCTTAAATTTGATTCACTGGAAAACTTAATTCCCATTTTATTACAGTTTTTATGATGTTTTGCAGCATTGAGACCTTCAGCTAAAATATCAGCTATCATATTTTCAGTTGATATATAATGTACTGCAAGTTTGTCATTTGCTACCATTTCTCTGACAAAATGATATCGTATATCAATATGTTTACTTCTCGCTCGATATGTACTGTTTTTGACATAAATCAATGGCATTTTTATTGTCACAGCAAATGATAATTTTATCTGTTATTTCATTTGGCAACAATTCATTTTGCAGCATTTTCAACCACAGAGCTTCTTGTACTGCTGAAGCCAGTGACATATATTGAGCTTCACAAGTTGATAAAGCTACGGTGGTTTGTTTTCGGGCATTCCATGATATAGGTCCTCCTTGAAACTGGAAAATAGAACCAGTAATGGATCTTCTTTGATCAACATCACCGCCCCAGTCAGCATCACAATATCCATGAAGATCTTGGTACGCATTCTGGCTGAATTCTAATTTAGCTGAACTGGTTCTTTTCAAATAACGCATAATTCTTTTTACTGCGTTCCAATGCTCAATACCTGAATTATTATTGAAACGTGAAACTAAATTCACTGCATAAGCAATATCAGGACGAGATACTTGTGCAGCATACAAAAGTGATCCTACCGCCTCCTAATATGGTATTTTCTCCATTTTGGCCAAGTCTACATTTTTAATAGGACTTGAGTCTGTGGAAAGTTTCTGATTAGGATCTGTAGGGATCGACACAGGATTGCAGTCAGCCATATCAAACCGAGTGAGAACATTTTCCATATATTTCTCTTGATCAATCCACAATTTTCCTTTATTACGATCCCGTGTAATTTGCATACCTAAGACAAAACGAGCTCGTCCAAAGTCCTTCATTTTGAAAGATTCCATCGAGTTTTGTTTCAGGTCATTTTTCCACTCCATATTGTTTGAGAAAAATAGCAAATCATCCACGTAAACTGCAACAAAAATCATTTGTTGTCCTTGAATCTTGGAATAAACACATGGATCAATTTTAGATTTTGAAAGTCCAAAATTTTTAAGCGCTGCATCAAGTTTGTTATTCCAAATTCTACTTGCTTGTTTTAATCCATATAGAGATTTTCGAAGACGGCAAACTTTGTTATTTTTCACATATTTTTCTAGCTGTACCATCTAAATTTCTTCATCTAATTCACCTCGAAGAGAAGCCGTTACAGCATCCATTTGATCAATGTCCAGATCAAACTTTACAGCTATTGCTAATAAGAAACGGATTGAGCTGTATCCAATAACAGGGGAATATGTTTCTTCATAATCGATCCCTTTTTTTTGTGCACAGCCCTTCATGACCAATCTTGCTTTATATCGAATAATGTTACCGGATGAATCTTTCTTTGTTTTGAAAACCCACTTGCAAGCAATGGGTTCTCTCTCCGATGGAAAATCAAACAATTTCCAAGTTTTATTTTCAATAAGAGATTGATATTCACTTTGCATTGCATCTATCCAAAATTTTCTATCAGATCGACTGCATGCTTCTTCAACCGAAACCGGATCATTACTGTAAGCTTCTTCAACCGAAATAGGATCATCAATTTGAATCGCTCTTGCATTATAGGTTATAAAATCATCCTACTTTGAAGGTTTTGGCTGTCTGGAAGATCTACGAATATCATTTGTTTCGCTATGAATAATAGATGATGGAGAAACAAGGTCTTCGGTATTCTCTGACAGAATCGCAGTTGGATTTTCAACTTCTGTTACCGTTGATTCATCATTTATTTTTGAGTTTCCAACCGGACGATTTAGAACTATCGATGTTGATGGAATCTCAGCAACATATTTTCCTTCATCAGTTGCCTGATCTTCCACGGAATCAGCTGATACTGGAATTACATCAAAATAATTAATCTTAGGCAATTTACGTACCTGATGCTCCAGACGCTGATTTTCAAAAAATACAACATCGCGACTGATATGGATTTTCTCTGTTTTTGGATCGTACACGCGGTATGCCTTAGATTCGTATCCTAAAAAGATACATTCTTGGGATCTTGGATCCAGTTTATGTCACTTCTGTTTGGGAACATGTATTTGAACTTTGCAACCAAAAACACGAATTCGGCTCAAATTTGGTTTTTTACCAGTCCACATTTCTTCTGGCGTTCTATTGTCTAGCATGCGACATGGAGATTTTTTTATAATGTATGCCACAGTTGACACTGTTCCCGCCCAAAACGACTTTTCCAATCCTGCATCAAAAAGCATACATCGTGTTCTCTCGATTATTGTACGATTCATTCGTTCTGCTAAACCATTTTGTTTAGGTGTGTATGGTGCAGTGGTTTGATGTTCAATGCCAGATTTACGCAAGAATGCTTTAAACGGTGCATTACAATATTCAGTACCATTGTCGGTGCGTAGAATCTTGATAGTTTTCTTTGTTTCATTTTCTACTTCGCTCTTGAAATTCTTAAATGCTTCGAAAGCTTCTGCCTTTGATGATAATATATGAACAAAAACCTTTCTTGAGAAATCATCAACAAACAGCATAATGTATCGAGCTCCACCAAGTGACATTGTCTCAATGGGTCCACATAAATCAGAGTGAACGACGTCTAAAATATCAGATGCTCGTGTTCAAATATTTTTAAATGAATGCCTCGTTTTTTTTCCCATCAAACAAATCGATCAATTGTCATGACTTACTTTTACAAAGTCTACACCCTCAGCCAAACAATTTTTCAATTTATCCAGGTTATCAAAATTGATGTGACCCATTCTACGATGCCATAAAATGCTATCAACAAATTTGTTCTCGTAGCTCAAAAAACTCACATCTGTTGTGGACCGATTCAGAATAAACATGCCGTTTTCATGACGCGCTAAGGCAATAAGTTGCTGACCATCGTATATTCTACATCCTTTGTTATCAAATATAACTTTCTTCCCATTTTTGACTATTTGACTTACGGAGAGAAGATTTGCACATAGTTCTGGGACATATAATACGTTCGAAACCATTTTTGTTTCGATATTATTGTTGACTTCAACATCTATCTTAACATTGCCCATTCCTTCGATTTCCATCGGTGAGTGATTGGCGGTCATAACACCATTGACTTCAGGAGTAGATAAATCTAAAAAAACTTCTTGTTCACGAACCATGTGAGCTGAAGCACCCGAGTCGATGTACCATTCTGAGGAATTCACTGGACAAATAAGTGATGAGAATAAAGGGAAAACATTTTTTCCACCTGAATGCTGACTGTTCTTCCCTTTCGACTTCTGCTTTTCACATTGATTGGCGTAGTGACCATATTTATTACACTCATAACATCTAACAGTTTTAAGATCACACTTCTTTGGAAATTTCTAGCTTATCAAAGCAACGCTGTCAGAGGAACATTCGGTCTTGATATCCTGTAACAATTTCGACTTGATACTATCGGCTGAAATAGCAATTCCGGATGCCTCTATGCCCATAATCATCGGTCGATAATCATCAGATAAACCGGCAAGCAACAAAGTCCCGATCCATTCGTCAGAAACATCAAATCTTATTTCTCGCAAACGATGCGCGGTTGTAATTATTTCATTGACATAATTTTCAATGCTTTTACAATCATTGAGACGCGTTGTAATCAATTTACGTAGTAAACCGACTTTTCGAGTAAGACCAGAATCATCAGAAGCTTTTTCTAAATTATCCCAAGCCTCTTTTGCTGTTTTAGCGGTTTGTACATGTACAAAATCAATTGGTTCAATCAGCAAAATAATTTTTGTTCTTGCTCGAGTAATATTAGTTTCATCAAGATCTACACCAAGTACGGCTTTCCATAATGATTCATGTTCAAGATACGCTTGAACTGCAAACTTCCAGGAACCATAATTTTCGCGACCTCTTAGTTTTTCGATTGTGGCATGTACTTGTGACATTTTTAAAGCTTTAAATACAATTTTAAACTGTAATGCGGCAACTGGGCCCATAACCAATTGTAAAAATCAGAAATTGGAAATGAAACTCAACACATCCAATATAAATTTTTAATTATTCTGTCACTTTTTATTTTCACATCAACAATACAATAATGAACATTTTTTATATATATCATGAAAACTTGATCTAAGAGTAAATCAAATTTATATTTCAACACTTTCATAGTATCGCAAATCACATGAATCTATCCAATACAACATAATACGCATGAATCCGTCCTCAAATGCACAAAATTTTGCGTTTACAGCGAGGTATCAGCGTTTTTTCTGGGTCTCGTTGAGGAATTTTTTGCCTCTGTAAATCTGCTCAGAAGCAAGATTTTGCTTCAAAAGTGCGTTATATGGCCGAATCTAGCACCAAATACATAATATTTCGTGTTTTTAGAGTGCTATTCGCAGTTTTACAAACTTTGGATCAAGTCGGAATCACGCTTCTCCGCGCAGATTTTCACAATCAAAAAGTTCATATTCCTATTCAGAACCTCATAATATGTATGAATCTATCGACAAAAACATCATATTTTGTGTTGTCAGAGCGCTATCTGCAGTTATATGAAGTTGGAAATAAGTCAAAATTACCACATTCTGAGCAGTTTCAAAGTATCGCAAATCACATGAATCTATCCAATACAACATAATACGCATGAATCCGTCCCCCAAATGCACAAAATTATGCGTTTCCAGCGAGTTATCAGCGTTTTTTCTAGGTCTCGTTTAGAAATTTTTACTGTAAATCTGCTCAGAAGCAAGATTTTGCTTCAAAAATGCGTTATATGGCAGAATCTAGCACCAAATACATCATATTCCGTGTTTTTAGAGTGCTATCCGCAGTTTTACAAACTTTGGAATAAGTTTAAATCACGCTGTCCCGCGCAGATTTTCACAATCAAAAAGTTCATATTCCTATTCAGGACCTCATAATATGTATGAATCTATCGACAAAAACATCATATATAGTGTTTTCAGAACGTTATCTGCAGTTATATGAAGTTTGAAATAAGTCAAAATTACCACATTCTGAGCAGTTCCAAAGTATCGCAAATCACAATAATCTATCCAATACAACATAATACGCATGAATCCGTCCTCAAATGCACAAAATCTTGCGTTTCCAGCGAGTTATCAGCGTTTTTTCTGAGTCTCGTTGAGAAATTTTTGACTCTGTAAATCTGCTCAGAAGCAAGATTTTGCTTTAAAAGTGCGTTATATAGCAGAATCTAGCACCAAATACATCATATTTTGTGTTTTTAGAGTGCTATTCGCAGTTTAACAAACTTTGGAATAAGTCGAAATCACGCTTTCCCGCGCAGATTTTCACAATCAAAAAGTTCATATTCCTATCTAGGGACCTCATAATATGAATGAATCTATCGACAAAAACATCATATTTCGTGTTGTCAGAGCGCTATCTGCAGTTATATGAAGTTGGAAATAAGTCAAAATTATCACATTCTGAGCAGTTTCAAAGTATCGCAAATCACACAAATCTATCCAATACAACATAATACGCATGATTCCGTCCCCAAATGCACAAAATTATGCGTTTCCAGCGAGTTATCAGCGTTTTTTCCGAGTCTCGTTGAGAAATTTTTGACTGTTAATCTGCTCAGTAGCAAGATTTTGCTTTAAAAATGCGTTATATGGCAGAATCTAGCACCAAATACATCATATTCCGTGTTTTTAGAGTGCTATTTGCTGTTTTACAAACTTTGGAATAAGTTGAAATCACGCTGTTCCGCGCAGATTTTCACAATCAAAAAGTTCATGTTCCTATTCAGGACCTCATAATATGTATGAATCTATCGACAAAAACATCATATATAGTGTTTTCAGAGCGTTATCTGCAGTTATATGAAGTTTGAAATAAGTCAAAATTACCACATTCTGAGCAGTTTAAAAGTATCGCAAATCACATAAATCTATCCAATACAACATAATACGCATGAATCCGTCCTCAAGTGCACAAAATCTTGCGTTTCCAGCGAGTTATCAGCGTTTTTTCTGAGTCTCGTTGAGAAATTTTTGACTCTGTAAA
This sequence comes from Dromius quadrimaculatus, assembly GCA_963989225.1. Classification (NCBI taxonomy): domain Eukaryota; kingdom Metazoa; phylum Arthropoda; class Insecta; order Coleoptera; family Carabidae; genus Dromius; species Dromius quadrimaculatus. The sequence continues at coordinate 20,926 of CAXDIG010000096.1, forward strand.
TCTGCTCGGAAGCAAGATTTTGCTTCAAAAGTGCGTTATATAGCAGAATCTGGCACCAAATACATCATATTTTGTGTTTTTAGAGTGCTATTTGCAGTTTTACAAACTTTGGAATAAGTCGAAATCACGCTTTCCCGCGCAGATTTTTACAATCAAGAAGTTCATATTTCTATTCAGGACCTCATAATATGTATGAATCTATCGGAAAGAACATCATATTTCGTGTTTTCAGAGCGCTATTTGCAGTTATATGAAGTTTGAAATAAGTCAAAATTACCACATTCTGAGCAGTTTCAAAGTATCGCAAATCACATAATTCTATCCAATACAACTTGATACGCATGAATCCGTCCTCAAATGCACAAAATTTTGCGTTTCCAGCGAGTCATCAGCGTTTTTTCTGAGTCTCGTTAAGAAATTTTTGACTCTGTAAGTCTGCTCAGAAGCAAGATTTGGCTTCAAAAGTGCGTTATATGGCAAAATCTAGCACCAAATACATAATATTTCGTGTTTTTAGAGTGCTATTCGCAGTTTTACAAACTTTGGAATAAGTTGAAATCACGCTTTTCCGCGCAGATTTTCGAAATCAAAAAGTTTATATTTCTATCCCAGACCTCATAATATGTATGAATCTATCGACAAAAACATCATATTTCGTGTTTTCGGAACGCTATCTGCAGTTAAATGAAGTTAGAAATAAGTCAAAATTACTACATTCTGAGCAGTTTCAAAGTATCGCAAATCACATAAATCTATCCAATACAACATAATATGCATGAATTTGTCCTCAAATGCACAAAATTTTGCGTTTTCAGCGAGTTATCAGCGTTTTTTCTGTGTCTCGTGGAGAAATTTTTGACTCTGTAAATCTGCTCAGAAGCCAGATTTTGCTTCAAGAGTGCATTATATGGCAGAATCTAGCACCAAATACATCATATTTCGTGTTATTTGAGTGCTATCCGCAGTTTTACAAACTTTGGAATTAGTCGAAATCACGCTCTTCCGCGCAGATTTTCACAATCAAAAAGTTCATATTCCCATTCAGGACCTCATAATATGCATAAATCTATCAACAAAAACATCACATTTTGTGTTTTCGGAGCGCTATCTGCAGTTATATGAAGTTTGAAATAAGTCAAAATTACCACATTCTGAGCAGTTTCAGAGTATCGCAAATTGAATAAATCTATCCAATACAACATAATACGCATAAATCTGTCCTTAACTGCACAAAATTTTGCGTTTCCAGCGAGCTATCAGCGTTTTTTCTGAGTCTCGTTGAGAAATTTTTAACTCTGTAAATCTGCTCAGAAGCAAGATTTTGCTTCAAAGGTGCGTTATATGGCAGAATCAAGCGTTTCCAGCGAGTTATCAGCGTTTTTTCTGAGTCTCGTTGAGAAATTTTTGACTCTGTATATCTGCTCAGAAGCAAGATTCTGCTTTAAAAGTGCGTTATATGGCAGAATTTAGCACCAAATACATCATATTTCGTGTTTTTAGAGTGCTATTCACAGTTTTACAAACTTTGGAATAAGTCGAAATCACGCTTATCCGCGCAGATTATCACAATCAAAAAGTTTTATTCCTATTCAGGACCTCATAATATGTATGAATCTATCGACGAAAACATCATATTCCGTGTTTTCAGAGCGCTATCTGCAGTTATATGAAGTTTGAAATAAGTCAAAATCACCACATTCTGAGCAGTTTCAAAGTATCGCAAATCACATAAATCTATCGAATACAACATGATATGCATGAAACCGTCCTTGAATGCACCAAATTCTGCGTTCCCAGCGAGTTATCAGCGTTTTTTCTGAGTCTCGTTGAGAAATTTTTGACTCTGTAAATCTGCTCAGAAACAGGATTTTGCTTCAAAAGTGCGTTATATGGCAGAATCTAGCACCAAATACATCATATTCCGTGTTTTTAGAGTGCTTTTCGCAGTTTTACAAATTTTGGAATAAGTTGAAATCACGCTTTTCCGCGCAGATTTTAACAATCAAAAAGTTCATATTCCTATTCAGGACCTCATAATATGTATGAATCTATCGACAAAAACATCATATATAGTGTTTTCAGAGCGTTATCAGCAGTTATATGAAGTTTAAAATAAGTCAAAATTACCACATTCTGAGCAGTTCCAAAGTATCGCAAATCACATAAATCTATCCAATATAACATAATACGCATGAATCCGTCCTCAAATGCACAAAATCTTGCGTTTTCAGCGAGTAATCAGCGTTTTTTCTGAGTCTCGTTGAGAAATTTTTGACTTTGTAAATCTGCTCAGAAGCAAGATTTTGCTTCAAAAGTGCGTTATATAGCAGAATCTAGCACCAAATACATCATATTTCGTGTTTTTTAGAGTGCTATTCGCAGTTTTACAAACTTTGGAATAAGTTGAAATCACGCTTTTCCGCGCAGATTTTTGAAATCAAAAAGTTCATATTTCTATCCCGGACCTCATAATATGTATGAATCTATCGACAAAAACATCATATTCCGTGTTTTCAGAACGCTATCTGCAGTTATATGAAGTTTGAAATAAGTCAAAATTACTACATTCTGGGCAGTTTCAAAGTATCGCAAATCACATAAATCCATACAATACAACATAATACGCATGAATCCGTCCTCAAATGCACAAAATTTTGCGTTTCCAGCAAGTTATCAGCGTTTTCTCTGAGTCTCGTTGAGAAATTTTTGACTCTGTGAATCTTCTCAGAAGCAAGATTTTGCTTCAAATTTGCGTTATATGGCAGAATCCAGCCTCAAACACATCATATTTCGTGTTTTTAGAGTGCTATTCGCAGTTTTACCAGCTTTGGCATGAGTCGAAATCACGCTTTTCCGCGCAGATTTTCACAATCAAAAAGTTCATATTCCTATTCGGGACCTTATAATATGTATAAATCTATCAACAAAATTATCATATTTCGTGTTTTCAGAGCGCTATCTGCAGTTATATGAAGTTTGAAATAAGTCGAAATTACCACATTCTGAGCAGTTTCAAAGTATCGCAAATCACATAAATCTATCCAATACAACATAACACGCATGAATCCGTCCTCGAATGCACAAAATTTCGCGTTTCCAGCGAGTTATCAGCGTTTTTTTCTCAGACTCGTTGAGAAATTTTTGACTATGCTAATCTGCTCAAAAGCAAGATTTTGCTTCAAAAGTGCGTTATATGGCAGAATCTAGCACCAAGTACATCATATTTTGTGTTTTTAGAGTGCTATTCGCAGTTCTACAAACTTTGGAATAAGTCAGAATCACGCTTTTCCGCGCAGATTTTCACAATCAAAAAGTTCATGATCCTATTCAGGACCCCATAATATGTATGAATCTATCGACAAAAACATCATATTCCGTGTTTTCAGAGCGCTATCTGCAGTTATATGAAGTTTGAAATAAGTCAAAATTACCACACTCTGAGCAGTTTCAAAGTATCGCAAATCACAGAAATCTATCCAATACAACATAATACGCATGAATCCGTCCTCAAATGCACAAAATTTTGCGTTTCAGCGAGTTATCAGCGTTCTTTCTGGGTCTCGTTGAGGAATTTTTGACTCTGTAAATCTGCTCAGAAGCAAGATTTTGCTTTAAAAGTGCGTTATATGGCAGAATCTTGCACCAAATACATCATATTTCGTGTTTTTAGAGTGCTATTCGCAGTTTCACAAACTTTGGAAAAGTCGGAATCACGCTATTCCGCGCAGATTTTCACAATCAAAAAGCTCATATTCCTATTCAGGATCTCATAATATGTATGAATCAATCTACAAAAAACATCATATTTCGTGTTTTCAGAGCGCTAACTGCAGTTATATGAAGTTTGGAATAAGTCAAAATTACCACATTCTGAGCAGACTCAAAGTATCGAAATCACATAAATCTATCCAATACATCATAATACGCATGAATCCGTCCTCAAATGCACAAAATTTTGCGTTTCCAGCGAGATATCAGCGTTTATTCTGAGTCTCGTTGAGAAATTTTTGACTCTGTAAATCTGCTCAGAAGCAAGATTTTGCCCAAAAAGTGCGTTATATGGCCGAATCTAGCACCAAATACATCATATTTTGTGTTTTCAGAGTGCTATTCGCAGTTTTACAAACTTTGGAATAAGTCGAAATCACGCTTTTCAGCGCAGATTTGCACAATCAAAAAGTTCATACTCCTATTCAGGACCTCATAATATGTATGAATCTATCGACAAATACATCATATTCCGTGTTTTTAGAGCTCTATCTGCAGTTATATGAAGTTTGAAATAAGTCAAAACTACCACATTCTGAGCAGTTTCAAAGTATCGCAAATCACACAAATCTATCCAATACAACATAATACGCATGAATATGTCCTCGAATGCACAAAATTTTGCGTTTCCAGCAAGTTATCAGCGTTTTTTCTGAGTCTCGTAGACGAAATTTTTGACCCTGCAAATCTTCTCAGAAGTGAGATTTTTGCTTCAAAAGTGCGTTATATGGCAGAATCTAGCACCTAATACATCATATTTCGTGTTTTTAGAGTGCTATTCGCAGTCTTACAAACTTTGGAATAAGTCGAAATCACGCTTCTCCACGCAGATTTTCACAATCAAAAAGTTCATATTCCTATTCAGGACCTAATAATATGTATGAATCTATCGACAAAAACATCATATTGAGTGTTTTCAGAGCGCTATCTGCAGTTATATGAAGTTTGAAATAAGTCAAAATTACCACATTCTGAGCAGTTTCAAAGTATCGCGAATCACATAAATCTATCCAATACAACATAATACGCATGAATCCGTCCTCAAATGCACAAAATTTTGCGTTTTCAGCGAGTTATCAGCGTTTTCTCTGAGTCTCGTTGAGAAATTTTTGACTCTGTGAATCTGCTCAGAAGAAAGATTTTGCTTCACAGGTGCGTTATATGGCAGAATCTAGCCACAGATACATCATATTTCGTGTTTTTAGAGTGCTCTTCGCAGTTTTACAAACTTTGGAATAAGTCGAAATCACGCTCTTTCGCGCAGATTTTCACAATCGAAAAGTTCATATTCCTATTCGGGACCTTATAATATGTATGAATCTATCACCAAAATAATCATATTTCGTGTTTTCAGAGCGCTATCTGCAGTTATATGAAGTTTGAAATAAGTCAAAATCACCACATTCTGAGCAGTTTCAAAGTATCGCAAATCACATAAATCTATCCAATACAACATAATACGCACGAATCCGTCATCAAATGCACAAAATTTTGCGTTTCCAGCGAGTTATCAGCGTTTTCTCTGAGTTTCGTTGAGAAATTTTTGACTCTGTAAATCTGCTCAGGAGCAAGATTTTGCTTCAAAGGTGCGTGATATGGCGGAATCTAGCCTCAAATACATCATATTTCGTGTTTTTAGAGTGCTATTTGCAGTTTTACAAACTTTAGAATAAGTCGAAATCACGCTTTTCCGCGCAGATTTTCACAATCAAAAAGTTCATATTCCTATTCAGGACCCCATAATATGTATGAATAAATCAACAGAAACATCATATTGCGTGTTCTCAGAGCGCTATCTGCAGTTATATAAAGTTTGAAATAGGTCAAAATCACCACATTCTGAGCAGTTTCAAAGTATCGCAAATCACATAAATCTATCCAATACAACATAATACGCATAAATCCGTCCTCAAATGCACCAAATTTTGCGTTTCCAGCGAGTTATCAGCGTTTTCTCTAAGTCTCGTTGAGAAATTTTTGACTCTGTAAATCCGCTCAGAAGCAAGATTCTGCTTCAGAAGTGCGTTATATGGCAGAATCTAGCACCAAATACATCATATTCCGTGTTTTTAGAGTGCTATTCGCAGTTTTACAAACCTTGGAATAAGTCGAAATCACGCTTTTCTGCGCAGATTTTCACAATCAAAAAGTTCATATTCCCATTCAGGACCTCATAATATGTACGAATCTATCGATAAAAACATCATATTTTGTGTTTTCAGAGTGCTATTCGCAGTTTTACAAACTTTGGAATAAGTCGAAATCACGCTTTTACGCGCAGATTTCCACAATCAATAGGTTCATATTCCTATTCAGCACCTCATAATATGTATGAATCTATCAACAAAAACATCATATTTTGGGTTCTCAGGGCGCTATCTGCAGTTATATGAAGTTTGAAATTAGTCAAAATTACCACATTCTGAGCAGTTTCAAAGTATCGCAAATCACATAAATCTATCCAATACAACATAATACGCATGAATCTGTCCTCAAATGCATAAAATTTTGCGTTTCCAGCGAGTTATCAGCGTTTTTTCTGAGTCTCGTTGAGGAAATTTTTGACCCTGCAATATTGCTCAGAAGTAAGATTTTTGCTTCAAAAGTGCGTTATATATCAGAATCTAGCACCAAATACATCATATTTCGTGTTTTCAGAGTGCTATTCGCAGTTTTACAAACTTTGGTATAAGTCGAAATCACGCTTTTATGCACAGATTTTCACAATCAAAAAGTTCATATGTCTATTCAGGACCTCATGATATGTATGAATCTATCGACAAAAACATCATATTCCGTGTTTTCAGAGCGCTATCTGCAGTTATATGAAGTTTGAAATAAGTCAAAATTACCACATTTTGAGCAGTTTCAAAGCATCGCAAATCACATAAATCTATCCAATACAACATAATACGCATGAATCCGTCCTGAAATGCACAAAATTTTGCGTTTCCAGCGAGTTATCAGGGTTTTTTCTGAGTCTCGAAGAGAAATTTCTGACTCTGTAAATCTGCTCAGAAGCAAGATTTTTCTTCAAAAGTGCGTTATATGGTAGAATCTAGCACCAAATACATCATATTCCGTGTTTTTAGAGTGCTATTCACAGTTTTACAAACTTTGGAATAAGTCGAAATCACGCATTTCCGCGCAGATTTTCACAATCTAAAAGTTCATATTCCTATTCAGGACCTCATAATATGTATGAATCTTTCGACAAAAACATCATATTTCGTGTTTTCAGAGCGCTATCTGCAGTTATATGAAGTTTGGAATAAGTCAGAATTATCACATTCTGAGCAGTTTCAAAGTATCGCAAATCACATAAATCTATCCAATACAATATAATACGCATGAATCCGTTCTCAAATGCACAGAATTTTGCGTTTCAGCGAGCTATCAGCGTTCTTTCTGAGTCTCGTTGAGAAATTTCTGACTCTGTTAATCTGCTCAGAAGCAATATTTTGCTCCAAAAAGGCGTTATGTGGCCGAATCTCGCACCAAATACATCATATTTCGTGTTTTTAGATTGCTATTCGCAGTTTTACAAACTTTGGTATAAGTCGAAATCACGCTTTTATGCACAGATTTTCACAATCAAAAAGTTCATATGTCTATTCAGGACCTCATGATATGTATGAATCTATCGACAAAAACATCATATTCCGTGTTTTCAGAGCGCTATCTGCAGTTATATGAAGTTTGAAATAATTCAAAATTACCACATTTTGAGCAGTTTCAAAGCATCGCAAATCACATAAATCTATCCAATACAACATAATACGCATGAATCCGTCCTAAATTGCACAAAATTTTGCGTTTCCAGCGAGTTACCAGCGTTTTTTCTGAGTCTCGTTGAGAAATTTTTGACTCTGTTAATCTGCTCAGAAGCAAGATTTTGCTTCAAAAGTGCGTTATATGGCAGAATCTAGCACCAAATACATCATATTTCGTGTTTTTAGAGTGCTATTCACAGTTTTACAAACTTTGGAATAAGTCAAAATCACGCTATTCCGCGCAGATTTTCACAATCAAAAAGTTCATATTCCTATTCAGGACCCCATGATATGTATGAATCTATCGACAAAAACATCATATTTCGTGTTTTCAGAGCGCTATCTGCAGTTATATGGAGTTTGGAATAAGTCAAAGTTACCACATTCTGAGCAGTTTCATAGTATCGCAAATCACATAAATCTATCCAATACAACATAATACGCATGAATCCGTCCTCAAATGCACAAAATTTTGCGTTTCCAGCGAGTTATCAGCGTTTTTTCTGAGTCTCGTTGAGAAGTTTTTGACTCTGTAAATCTGCTCAGTAGCAAGATTTTGCTTCAAGAGTGCGTTATATGGCAGAATCTAGCACCAAATACATCATATTTTGTGTTTTTAGAGTGCTAATTGCAGTTTCACAAACTTTGGTATGAGTCGAAATCACGCTTTTCCGCGCAGATTTTCACAATCAAAAAGTTAATTTCCCTATTCAGGATCTCATAATATGTATGAATCTCTCGACAAAAACATCATATTCCGTGTTTGCAGAGCGCTATCTGCAGTTATATGAAGTTTGAAATAAGTCAAACTTACCACATTCTGAGCAGTTTCAAAGTATCGCAAATCACATAAATCTATCCAATACAACATAATACGCATGAATCTGTCTTCAAATGCACAAGATTTCGCGTTTCCAGCGAGTTATCAGCGTTTTTCCTGAGTCTAGTTGAGAAATTTTTGACTGTAAATCTGCTCAGAAGCAAGATTTTCTTTAAAAGTGCGTTATATGGCAGAATCTAGCACCAAATACATCATAATTCGTGTTTTTAGAGTGCTATTCGAAGTTTTACAAAATTTGGTATAAGTCGAAATCACGCTTTTCCGCGCAGATTTTCACAATCAAAAAGTTAATATTTCTATTTAGGACCTCATAATATGTATGAATCTATCGACAGAAACATCATATTCCGTGTTTCTAGAGCGCTTTCTGCAGTTATATGAAGTTTGAAATAAGTCAAAACTACCACATTCTGAGTAGTTTCAAAGTATCGCAAATCACATAAATCTATCCAATACATCATAATACGCATGAATCCGTCCTTAAATGCATAAAATTTTGCGTTTCCAGCGAGTTATCAGCATTTTTTCTGAGTCTAGTTGAGGAATTATTGACTCTGTAAGTCTGCTCAAAAGCAAGATTTTGCTTCAAAAGTGCGTTATATGGCAGAATCTAGCACCAAATACATCATATTTCGTGTTTTTAGAGTGCTATTCACAGTTTTACAAACTTTGGAATAAGTCGAAATCACGCTTTTCCGCGCAGATTTTCACAATCAAAAAGGTAATATTCCTATTCAGGACCTCATAATATGTATGAATCTATCGACAAGAACATCATATTCCGTGTTCCTAGGGCGCTATCTGCATTTATATGAAGTTTGGAATAAGTCAAAATTACCACATGCTAAGCAGTTTCAAAGTATCGGAAACCACATGAATCTATCCAATACAACATAGTACGCATGAATCCGTCCTCAAATGCACAAAATTTTGCGTTTCCAGCGAGTTATCAACGTTCTTTCTGAATCTCTTTGAGAAATTTTTGACTCTGTGAATCTGCTCAGAAGTAAGATTTTGCTTTAAAAGTGCGTTATATGGCAGAATCTTGCACCAAATACATCATATTTCTGCTTTTTAGAGTGCTATTCGCAGTTTTACAAACTTTGGAATAATTCGAAATCACGCTTTTCGGCGCAGATTTTCACAATCAAAAAGTTCATATTCCTATTCAGGACCTCATAATATCGACAAAAACATCATATTTCGTGTTTTCAGAGCGCCATCTGCAGTAATATGAAGTTTGAAATAAGTCAAAATTACCACATTCTGAGCAGTTCCAAAGTATCGCAAATCACATAAATCTATCCAATACAACATAATACGCATGAATCTGTCCTTAAATGCTCAAAATTTTGCGTTTTCAGCAAGTTGTCAGCGTTTTTTCTGAGTCTCGTTGAGAAATTTTTGACTCTGTAAATCTGCTCAGAAGCAAGATTTTGCTTCAAAAGTGCGTTATATGGCAGAATCCAGCACCAAATACATTATATTTTGTGTTTTAAGAGTGCCATTCGCAGTTTTACAAACTTTGGAATAAGTCAAAGTCACGCTTTTCCGCGCAGATTTTCACAATCAAAAAGTTTATATTCCTATTCACGACCTTATAATATGTATGAATCTATCGACAAAAACATCATATTTCGTCTTCTCAGAGCGCTATCTGCAGTTATATGAAGTTTGAAATAAGTCAAAATTACCACATTCTGAGCAGTCTCAAAGTATCGCAAATCACATAAATCTATCCAATACATTATAATACGCATGAATCCGTCCCCAAATGCACAAAATTTTGCGTTTTCAGCGAGTTATCAGCGTTTTCTCTGAGTCTCGTTTAGAAATTTTGGAATCTGTATATCTGCTCAGAAGCAAGATTTTGCTTCAAAAGTGCGTTATATGGCAGAATTTAGCACCAAATACATCATATTCCGTGTTTTTAGAGTGCTATTCGCAGTTTTACAAACTTTGGAATGAGTCGGAATCAGGCTTTTCCGCGCAGATTTTCACAATCAAAAAGTTAATATTCCTATTCAGGACCTCATAATATGTATGAATCTATCGACAAAAAACATCATATTCCGTGTTTCCAGAGCGCTATCTGCAGTTATATGAAGTTTGGAATAAGTCGAAATTACCACATTTTGAGCAGTTTTAAAGTATCGCAAATCACATAAATCTATCCAATACAACATAATACGCATGAATCCGTCCTCAAATGCACAAAACTTTGCGTTTCCAGCGAGTTATCAGCGTTTTTTCTGAGTCTCGTTGGAAAATTTTTGACTCTGTGAATCTGCTCAGAAGCAAGATTTTGATTCAAAAGTGCGTTATATGGCAGAATCTAGCACCAAATACATCATATTTCGTGTTTTTAGAGTGCTATTCGCAGTTTTACAAACTTTGGATAGAGTCGAAATCACGCTTTTCCGCGCAGATTTTCACAATCAAAAAGTTCATCTTCCTATTCAGGACCTTATAATCTGTATATATCTATCGACAAAAACATCATATTCCGTGTTTTCAGAGCGCTATCTGCAGTTATATTAAGTTTTAAATAAGTCAAAATTACCACATTCTGAGCTGTTTCAAAGTATCGCAAATCACATGAATCTATCCAATACAACATATACGCATGGATCCGTCCTTAAATGCACAAAATTTTTCGTTTCCAGCGAGTTATCAGCGATTTTTCTGAGTCTCGTTGAGAAATTTTTGACTCTGTAAATCTGCTCAGAAGCAAGATTTTGCTTCAAAAGTGCGTTATATGGCAGAATATAGCACCAAATACATCATATGTCGTGTTTTTAGAGTGCTATTCGCAGTTTTACAAACTTTGGAATAAGTCGAAATCACGCTTTTCCGCGCAGATTTTCACAATCACAAAGTTCGGATTTCTATTCAGGACCTCATAATATGTATGAATCTATCGACAAAAACATCATATTCCGTGTTTTCAGAGCGCTTTCTGCAGTTATATGAAGTTTGAAATAAGTCAAAATTACCACATTCTGAGCAGTTTCAAAGTATCGCAAATCACATAAATCGATCCAATACAACATAGTACGCATGAATCCGTCCTCAAATGCACAAAATATTGCGTTTCCAGCGAGTTATCAGCGTTTTTTCTGAGTCTCGTTGAGAAATTTTTGACTCTGTAAATCTGCTCAGAAGCAAGATTTTGCTTCAAAAGTGCGTTATATGGCAGAATCTAGCACCAGATACATCATATTTCGTGTTTTTAGAGTGCTATACGCAGTTTTTCAAACTTTGGAATAAGTCGAAATCACGCTTTTCCGCGCAGATTTTCACAATCAAAAAGTTCATATTCCTATTCAGGACCTCATAATATGTATGAATCTATCGACAAAAACATCATATTTCGTGTTTTCAGAGCGCTATCTGCAGTTATATGAAGTTTGAAATAAGTCAAAATTACCACATTCTGAGCAGTTTCAAAGTATCGCAAATCACATGAATCTATCCAATACAACATAATACGCATGAATCCGTCCCTAAATGCACTAAATTTTGCGTTTCCAGCGAGTTATCAGCGTTTTTTCTGAGTCTCGTTGAGAAATTTTTGACTCTGTAAATCTGCTCAGAAGTAAGATTTTGCTTGAAAAGTGCGTTATATGGCAGAATCTAGCACCAAATACATCATATTTCGTGTTTTGAGAGTGCTATTCGCAGTTTTACAAACTTTGGAATGAGCCGGGATCACGCTTTTCCGCGCAGATTTTCACGATGAAAAAGTTTATATTCCTATTCAGGACCTCATTATATGGATGAATCCATCGACAAAAACATCATATTTCGTGTTTTTAGAGCGCTATCTGCAGTTATATGAAGTTTGAAATAAGTCAAAATTACCACATTCTGAGCAGTTTCAAAGTATTGCAAATCACATAAATCTTTCCAATACAACATAATACGCATGAATCCGTCCTCAAATGCACAAAATTTTGCGTTCCCAGCGAGTTATCAGTGTTTTTTCTGAGTCTCGTTGAGAAATTTTTGACTCTGTAAATCTGCTCAGAAGCAAGATTTTGCTTCAAAAGTGCGTTATATGGCAGAATCTAGCACCAGATACATCATATTTCGTGTTTTTAGAGTGCTATACGCAGTTTTTCAAACTTTGGAATAAGTCGAAATCACGCTTTTCCGCGCAGATTTTCACAATCAAAAAGTTCATATTCCTATTCAGAACCTCATAATATGTATGAATCCATCGACAAAAACATCATATTTCGTGTTTTCAGAGCGCTATCTGCAGTTATATGAAGTTTGAAATAAGTCAAAATTACCACATTCTGAGCAGTTTCAAAGTATTGCAAATCACATAAATCTTTCCAATACAACATAATACGCATGAATCAGTCCTCAAATGCACAAAATTTTGCGTTCCCAGCGAGTTATCAGTGTTTTTTCTGAGTCTCGTTGAGAAATTTTTGACTCTGTTAATCTGCTCAGAAGCAAGATTTTGCTTCAAAAGTGCGTTATATGCCAGAATCTAGCACCAAATACATCAAATTCCGTGTCTTTAGAGTGCTATTCGCAGTTTCACAAACTTTGGAATAAGTCGAAATCACGCTTTTCCGCGCAGATTTTTACAATCAAAAAGTTTATATTCCTATTCAGGACCTCATAATATGTATGAATCTATCGACAAAATCATCATATTTCGTGTTTTTAAAGCGCTATCTGCAGTTATATGAAGTTTGAAATAAGTCAAAATTACCACATTCTGAGCAGTTTCAAAGTATCGCTAATCACATAAATGTATCTGATACAACATAATACGCATGAATTCGTCCTCAAATGCACAAAATTTTGCGTTTCCAGCGAGTTATCAGCGTTTTTTCTGAGTCTCGTTGAGAAATTTTTGACTCTGTAAATCTGCTCAGAAGCAAGATTTTGCTTCAAAAGTGCGTTATATGGCAGAATCTAGCACCAAATACATCATATGTCGTGTTTTTAGAGTGCTATTCGCAGTTTTACAAACTTTGGAATAAGTCAAAATCACGCTTTTCCGCGCAGATTTCCACAATCACAAAGTTCATATTCCTATTCAGGACCTCATAATATGTATGAATCTATCAACAAAAACATCATATTTTGTGTTTTCAGAGCGCTATCTGCAGTTATATGGAGTTTGAAATAAGTCAAAATTACCACATTCTGAGCAGTTTCAAAGTATCGCAAATCACATAAATCGATCCAATACAACATAGCACGCATGAATCCGTTCTCAAATGCACAAAATTTCGCGTTTCCAGCGAGTTATCAGCGTTTTTTCTGAGTCTCGTTGAGAAATTTTTGACTCTGTAAATCTGCTCAGAAGCAAGATTTTGCTTCAAAAGTGCGTTATATGGCAGAATCTAGCACCAGATACATCATATTTCGTGTTTTTAGAGTGCTATACGCAGTTTTTCAAACTTTAGAATAAGTCGAAATCACGCTTTTCCGCGCAGATTTTCACAATCAAAAAGTTCATACTCCTATTCAGGACCTCATAATATGTATGAATCTATCGACAAAAACATCATATTTCGTGTTTTCAGAGCGCTATCTGCAGTTATATGAAGTTTGAAATAAGTCAAAATTACCACATTCTGAGCAGTTTCAAAGTATCGCAAATCACATAAATCTATCCAATACAACATAATACGCATGAATCCGTCCTTAAATGCACAAAATTTTGCGTTTCCAACAAGTTATTAGCGTTTTTTCCGAGTCTCGTTGAGGAATTTTTGACTCTGTAAATCTGCTCAGAAGTGAGATTTTGCTTAAAAAGTGCGTTATATAGCAGAATCTAGCACCAAATACATCATATTTCGTGTTTTTAGAGTGCTATTCGCAGTTTTACAAACTTTGGAATAAGCCGGGATCACGCTTTTCCGCGCAGATTTTCACGATGAAAAAGTTTATATTCCTATTCAGGACCTCATAATATGTATGAATCCATCGACAAGAACATCATATTTCGTGTTTTCAGAGCGCTATCTGCAGTTATATGAAGTTTGAAATATGTCAAAATTACCACATTCTGAGCAGTTTCAAAGTATCGCAAATCACATAAATCTATCCAATACAACATAATACGCATGAATTCGTCCTCAAATGCACAAAATTTTGCGTTTCCAGCAAGTTATCAGTGTTTTATCTGAGTCTCGTTGAGAAATTTTTGACTCTGTAAATCTGCTCAGAAGCAAGATTTTGCTTCAAAAGTGCGTTATATGCCAGAATCTAGCACCAAATACATCATATTCCGTGTCTTTAGAGTGCTATTCGCAGTTTCACAAACTTTGGAATAAGTCGGAATCACGCTTTTCCGCGCAGATTTTCACATTCAAAAAGTTCATATTCCTATTCAGGACCTCATAATATGTATGAATCTATCGACAAAATCATCATATTTCGTGTTTTCAGAGCGCTATCTGCAGTTATATGAAGTTTGAAATAAGTCAAAATTACCACATTCTGAGCAGTTTCAAAGTATCGCAAATCACATAAATCTATCCAATACAACATAATACGCATGAATCCGTCCTTAAATGCACAAAATTTTGCGTTTCCAGCGAGTTATTAGCGTTTTTTCCGAGTCTCGTTGAGGAATTTTTGACTCTGTAAATCTGCTCAGAAGTAAGATTTTGCTTAAAAAGTGCGTTATATAGCAGAATCTAGCACCAAATACATCATATTTCGTGTTTTTAGAGTGCTATTCGCAGTTTTACAAACTTTGGAATAAGCCGGGATCACGCTTTTCCGCGCAGATTTTTACGATGAAAAAGTTCATATTCCTATTCAGGACCTCATAATATGTATGAATCCATCGACAAAAACATCATATTTCGTGTTTTCAGAGCGCTATCTGCAGTTATATGAAGTTTGAAATAAGTCAAAATTACCACATTCTGAGCAGTTTCAAAGTATCGCAAATCACATAAATCTATCCAATACAACATAATACGCATGAATCCGTCCTTAAATGCACAAAATTTTGCGTTTCCAGCGAGTTATTAGCGTTTTTTCCGAGTCTCGTTGAGGAATTTTTGACTCTGTAAATCTGCTCAGAAGTGAGATTTTGCTTAAAATGTGCGTTATATAGCAGAATCTAGCACCAAATACATCATATTTCGTGTTTTTAGAGTGCTATTCGCAGTTTTACTAACTTTGGAATAAGCCGGGATCACGCTTTTCCGCGCAGATTTTCACGATGAAAAAGTTCATATTCCTATTCAGGACCTCATAATATGTATGAATCCATCGACAAAAACATCATATTTCGTGTTTTCAGAGCGCTATCTGCAGTTATATGAAGTTTGAAATAAGTCAAAATTACCACATTCTGAGCAGTTTCAAAGTATCGCAAATCACATAAATCTATCCAATACAACATAATACGCATGAATTCGTCCTCAAATGCACAAAATTTTGCGTTTCCAGCAAGTTATCAGTGTTTTATCTGAGTCACGTTGAGAAATTTTTGACTCTGTAAATCTGCTCAGAAGCAAGATTTCGCTTCAAAAGTGCGTTATATGCCAGAATCTAGCACCAAATACATCATATTCCGTGTCTTTAGAGTGCTATTCGCAGTTTCACAAACTTTGGAATAAGTCGGAATCACGCTTTTCCGCGCAGATTTTCACAATCAAAAAGTTCATATTCCTATTCAGGACCTCATAATATGTATGAATCTATCGACAAAATCATCATATTTTGTGTTTTCAGAGCGCTATCTGCAGTTATATGAAGTTTGAAATAAGTCAGAATTACCACATTCTGAGCAGTTTCAAAGTATCGCAAATCACATAAATCTATCCAATACAACATAATACGCATGAATCCGTCCTTAAATGCACAAAATTTTGCGTTTCCAGCGAGTTATTAGCGTTTTTTCCGAGTCTCGTTGAGGAATTTTTGACTCTGTAAATCTGCTCAGAAGTAAGATTTTGCATAAAAAGTGCGTTATATAGCAGAATCTAGCACCAAATACATCATATTTCGTGTTTTTAGAGTGCTATTCGCAGTTTTACAAACTTTGGAATAAGCCGGGATCACGCTTTTCCGCGCAGATTTTTACGATGAAAAAGTTTATATTCCTATTCAGGACCTCATAATATGTATGAATCCATCGACAAAAACATCATATTTCGTGTTTTCAGAGCGCTATCTGCAGTTATATGAAGTTTGAAATAAGTCAAAATTACCACATTCTGAGCAGTTTCAAAGTATCGCAAATCACATAAATCTATCCAATACAACATAATACGCATGATTCCGTCCTCGAATGCACAAAATTTTGCGTTTCCAGCAAGTTATCAGTGTTTTATCTGAGTCTCGTTGAGAAATTTTTGACTCTGTAAATCTGCTCAGAAGCAAGATTTTGCTTCAAAAGTGCGTTATATGGCAGAATCTAGCACCAGATACATCATATTTCGTGTTTTTAGAGTGCTATACGCAGTTTTTCAAACTTTGGAATAAGTCGAAATCACGCTTTTCCGCGCAGATTTTCACAATCAAAAAGTCCATATTCCTATTCAGGACCTCATAATATGTATGAATCTATCGACAAAATCATCATATTTCGTGTTTTCAGAGCGCTATCTGCAGTTATATGAAGTTTGAAATAAGTCAAAATTACCACATTCTGAGCAGTTTCAAAGTATCGCTAATAACATAAATGTATCCGATACAACATAATACGCATGAATTCGTCCTCAAATGCACAAAGTTTTGCGTTTCCAGCGAGTTATCAGCGTTTTTTCTGGATCTCGTTGAGGAATTTTTGACTCTGTAAATCTGCTCAGAAGGAAGACTTTGCTTTAGAAGTGCGTTATATGGCAGAATCTTGCACCAAATACATCATATTCCGTGTTTTCAGAGTGCTATTCGCAGTTTTACAAACTTTGGAATAAGTCGGAATCAAGCTTTTCCGCGCAGATTTTCACAATCAAAAAGTTCATATTCCTATTCAGAACCTCATAATATGTATGAATCTATCGACAAAAACATCATATTTCATGTTTTCAGAGCGCTATCCGCAGTTATATGAAGTTTGAAATAAGTCAAAATTACCACATTCTGAGCAGTTTCAAAGTATCGCAAATCACATAAATCTATCCAATACAACATAATACGCATGAATCCCTCCTTGAATGCACAAAATTTTGAGTTTCCAGCAAGTTATCAGCGTTTTTTCTGAGTCTCGTTGAGAAATTTTTGACTCTGTAAATCTGCTCAGAAGCAAGATTTCGCTTCAAAAGTGCGTTATATGGCAGAAGCTAGCACCAAATACATCATATTTCGTGTTTTAAGAGTGCTATTCGCAGTTTTACAAACTTTGGAATAATTCGAAATCACGCTTTTCCGCGCAGATTTTCACAATCAAAAAGTTCATTTTCCTATTCAGGACCTCATGATATGTATGAATCTATCGACAAAAACATCATATTGCGTGTTTTCAGAGCGCTATCTGCAGTTATATGAAGTTTGAAATAAGTCAAGATTACCACATTCTGAGCAGTTTCAAAGTATCGCAAATCACATAAATCTATCCAATACAACATAATACGCATAAATCCGTCCTCAAATGCACAAAATTTTGCGTTTCCAGCGAGTTAGTAGCGTTTTTTCTTAGTCTCGTTGAGGAATTTTTGGCTCTGTAAATCTGCTCAGAAGCAAGATTTTGCTTCAAAAGTGCGTTATGTGGCAGAATCTGGCTCCAAATACATCATATTCTGTGTTTTTAGAGTGCTATTCGCAGTTTAACAAACTTTGGAATAAGTCGAAATCACGCTTTCCCGCGCAGATTTCCACAATCAAAAAGTTCATATTCCTATTCAGGACCTCATAATATGAATGATTCTATCAACAAAAACATCATATTTCGTATTTTCAGAGCGCTATCTGCAGTTATATGAAGTTTGAAATAAGTCAAAATTACCACATTCTGAGCAGTTCCAAAGTATCGCAAATCACATAAATCTGTCCAATACAACAATATACGCATGAACCTGTCCTCGAATGCACAAAATTTTTAGTTTCCAGCTAGTTATCAGCGTTTTTTCTGAGTCTCGTTGAGGAATTTTTGACTTTGTAAATCTGCTCAGAAGCAAGGTTTTGCTTTAAAAATTTGTTATATGGCAGAATCTAGCACCAAATACATCATATTTCGTGTATTTAGAGTGCTATTCGCAGTTTTACAAACTCTGGAATAAGTCGAAATCACGCTTTTCCGCGCAGATTTTCACAATCACAAAGTTTATATTCCTATTCAGGACCTCATGATATGTATGAATCTATCGACAAAAACATCATATTTCGTGTTTTCAGAGCGCTATCTGCAGATATATGAAGTTTGAAATAAGTCAAAATTATCACATTCTGAGCAGTTTCAAAGTATCGCAAATCACATGAATCTTTCCAATACAACATAATACGCATGAATTCGTCCTCAAATGCACAGAATTTTGCGTTTCCAGCGAGTTATCAGCGTTTTTTCTGAGTCTCGTTGAGAAATTTTTGACTCTGTAAATCTGCTCAGAAGCATGATTTTGCTCCAAAAGTGCGTTATATGGCAGAATCTAGCACCATATACATCATGTTCCGTGTTCTTAGAGTGCTATTCGCAGTTTTACAAACTTTGGAATAAGTCAAAATCACGCTTTTCCGCGCAGAATTCCACGATCAAAAAGTTCATATTCCTATTCAGGACCTCATAATATGTATGAATCTATCGACAAAAACATCATATTTCGTGTTTTCAGAGCGCTATCTGCAGTTATATGAAGTTTGTAATAAGTCAAAATTACCATATTCTTAGCAGTCCCAAAGTATCGCAAATCACATAAATCTATCCAATACAACATAATACCCATGAATTCGTCCTCAAATGCACAAAATTTTGCGTTTCCAGCTTTCGAGAAATTTTTGACTGTAAATCTGCTCAGAAGCAAGATTTTGCTTCAAAAGTGCGTTATATGACAGAATCTAGCACCAAATATATCATATTTCGTGTTTTTAGATTGCTATTCGCAGTTTCACAAACTTTGGAATAAGTCGAAATCACGCTTTTCCGCGCAGATTTTCATAATCAAAAAGTTCATATTCCTTTTCAGGACCTCATAATATGTAAGTTACAGTACCATTTCCCACGTTTCTGCTAACGTTGACCAAAACCCAGACGCTGACACATCATAAACTTTGCATGAAACTGTAAACTATATTTCCCATGCATTGCTAGTTGTACGATCACAAAATGGGATGATTTGAAAAATGCCCTTATAACTTCTTATTCTGATGAAAGAGATTGTTTCACTCTCGGAATTGAACTAACAGAAATAAAACAAGCAAACGAAACACCTTATGAATATTATCATAAAATTTAAGATTTATTAAATCTGCAAGTTTCGTACATAAGTACAAACTTTCCTCAACAAGCAAATATTTGGATTGCGTTTGTTAGGAGATATGCTCTTCGTGTATTACTTAGAGGTTTTAAAGAACCTTTAGGGACACTAATGAGAACAAAAAACCCTGCTGACTTAAATGAAGCACTCAGTATGTTAACAAACGACTTTCAAATTGATACAGCTAGTCGTTCACAAAAAACTTTTACATCAGTAAAACCAAAATTCAACCAACATCAAAATCATAACAAATACACACAACAAATAACCAGACAAATGCCCCAACCTGTCTATCTACCTATTCAACAAAATCCTGTGCGTCATAATTCTCCATTTTTACGACCTAACACTTTCAGATCAAAACCAAAATCAGAACCAAAAATATCCAAAACCAACTCCAATGAGTATTAGTACAAATCGTACATTCACCCCAAGAGCCGGAACTTCCTTAAGAGCAGTACGCGAAAAGACAACACTTTCCGCAAACACAAGCACAACGCTCACCTGATTTCGTTTTCGAGGAACTACACAACACTGAAGTAGATGAGATAAATATTAATGATCAAAACTTGGAATATAATGATAGTTGTGATTATTATGAATTTAATCAAAATACCGAAAATGACGAAGACCAGCAAGATAATAATTCTGATGATCCTTTTTTAGCGATTACTGCCTCGGAGAACAATTAGAATTAATGAATATGTCTTAAAATGATATTAATGTTCAACCCTTAATAAATTTTGAAATTAATAATTTGAATTTCTATGAAGAAAGTAGCAAACATACGTTAGATATGTCTAAATTCAGAACAGAACACATGAACGACGGAGAAAAGCAAGCGATAACAAAATTAGTCAAGCAATACGCTGACATATTCCACACTGACGATAAAAACCTGACCTTTACAAATGAAATCAAACACCACATAAGAACATCAGATGAAATTCCTACCTAAACTAAAACAGACCGCTATCCTGGAGTTCATAGAAAAGAAATACAGTCACAAATACAAAAAATGCTTGAACAAAAAATTATACAACCCTCACACTCACCCTGGTCATCCCCTGTTTGGATTGTCCCTAAGAAAATTGATGCATCCAGTAGACGAAAATGGAGATTAGTAACCGATTACCGAAAGTTGAACGAGGAAACAATCGACGATAAGTATCCTATTCCTAACATCAATACCTTGCAAAATTAGGCCGATGTCAATATTTTACCACCCTCGATTTGGCCTCCGGATTTGACCCAATCGAAATGAATAGGAGCGATATCCAAAAAACAGCATTTAGTACGGGAAACGGGCACTATGAATTTCTTGGGATGCCATTTGGGCTGAAAAACGCTCCATCAACATTTCAAAGAGTGATGGACAACGTTTTAAGAAATCTTTTGAACGACATATGTCTTGTGTATCTCGACGATGTTATGATATTTAGCACGAGTCTACAAGAGCATATTCAAAGTATAAAAGCAGTTTTTGAAAGATTAAAGAAAGCCAATTTGAAGATACAACTTGACAAATCTGAATTTTTCAAACGTAAAGTAGCATATCTTGGACACGTAGTAACACCTGAAGGCGTAAAGCCTAACCCGGAAAAAATTCTAGCTATCAGAAACTACCCCTTACCAAAAACAGTAAAACAAATTGATGAATTTTTAGGACTCCTCGGATATTATCGTAAATTTATTAAAGATTTCGCTAAATTGACAAAACCAATGACAAATTGTTTGAAGAAAGGAGCTACGATAAATAAAAAAAATGTAGAGTATTCAAATTGTTTCCAAAAATGTAAAGAACTTCTCATAAACGAAACCATCCTACAATATCCCGACTTCACGAAACCATTTTACCTTGCAACTGACGCTAGCAACTTTGCTATCGGCGCGGTTCTTTCTCAAGGACCAGTTGGAACTGACCTACCCATAGCTTACGCGAGTAGAACTCTCAATAACTCGGAACAAAATTATTCCACAATTGAGAAGGAGCTATTAGCCATAGTTTGGGCGACCAAGTATTTTAAGCCATATCTTTTCGGACGAAAATTCAAGATAATAACAGACCACAAACCTTTGAAGTGGCTTTTCTCACTAAAAGAACCAAATTCAAAGCTTGTTCGATGGCGACTTAAATTAGAAGAATTTGATTTCGAAATTATTTACAAAAAAGGTTCAATGAATAAAAATGCAGACGCTTTGTCAAGAATAGAGCTCAATATAAATTCAGTCAACTCTGGCGAACAAGAATTTTTCAATTATATGGAAGCATTTAATAAAAACTTGGAACAAAATTCAGAATCACAATCTATGATAGCAGAACCAGACGACACACCTGACTCAGAGACAGACAATACAGTTCATTCTTACCTAGAAAATCCCATCATTGGAATTCCTACATCAGAATCACCACTTAATGTTGGAAAAAATCAACTTATTTTTTCGGAAGTCATGCACTCACCTAGTAAACCAAAATTAACCAAACTTCATTCAGACAAGATGCGAGTTTCGATTCAACTACACAACACTGAAGTAGATGAGATAAATATTAATGATCAAAACTTGGAATATAATGATAGTTGTGATTATTATGAATTTAATCAAAATACCGAAAGTGACGAAGACCAGCAAGATAATAATTCTGATGATCCTTTTTTAGCGATTACTGCCTCGGAGAACAATTAGAATAAATGAATATGTCTTATAATGATATTAATGTTCAACCCTTAATGAATTTTGAAATTAATAATTTGAATTTCTATGGAGAAAGTAGCAAACATACGTTAGATATGTCTAAATTCAGAACAGAACACATGAACGACGAAGAAAAGCAAGCGATAACAAAATTAGTCAAGCAATACGCTGACATATTCCACACTGACGATAAAAACCTGACCTTTACAAATGAAATCAAACACCACATAAGAACATCAGATGAAATTCCTACCTACACTAAAACATACCGCTATCCTGAAGTTCATAGAAAAGAAATACAGTCACAAATACAAAAAATGCTTGAACAAAAAATTATACAACCCTCACACTCACCCTGGTCATCCCCTGTTTGGATTGTCCCTAAGAAAATTGATGCATCCGGTAGACGAAAATGGAGATTAGTAATCGATTACCGAAAGTTGAACGAGAAAACAATCGACGACAAGTATCCTATTCCTAACATCAATACCTTGCAAAATTAGGCCGATGTCAATATTTTACCACCCTCGATTTGGCCTCCGGATTTCACCCAATCGAAATGAATAAGAGCGATATCCAAAAAGCAGCATTTAGTACGGAAAACGGGCACTATGAATTTCTTGGGATGCCATTTGGGCTGAAAAACGCTCCATCAACATTTCAAAGAGTGATGGACAACGTTTTAAGAAATCTTTTGAACGACATATGTCTTGTGTATCTCGACGATGTTATAATATTTAGCACGAGTCTACAAGAGCATATAGAAAGTATAAAAGTAGTTTTTGAAAGATTAAAGAAAGCCAATTTGAAGATACAACTTGACAAATCTGAATTTTTTAAACGTGAAGTAGAATATCTTGGACACGTAGTAACACCTGAAGGCGTAAAGCCTGACCCGGAAAAAATTCTAGCTATCAAAAACTACCCCTTACCAAAAACAGTAAAACAAATTAAAGCATTTTTAGGACTCCTCGGATATTATCGTAAATTTATTACAGATTTCGCTAAATTGACAAAACCGATGACAAATTGTTTGAAGAAAGGAGCTACGATAAATGAAAAAAATGTAGAGTATTCAAATTGTTTCCAAAAATGTAAAGAACTTTGCTATCGGCGCGGTTCTTTCTCAAGGACCAGTTGGAACTGACCTACCCATAGCTTACGCGAGTAGAACTCTCAATAACTCGGAACAAAATTATTCCACAATTGAGAAGGAACTATTAGCCATAGTTTGGGCGACCAAGTATTTTAAGCCATATCTTTTCGGACGAAAATTCAAGATAATAACAGACCACAAACCTTTGCAGTGGCTTTTCACACTAAAAGAACCAAATTCAAAGCTTGTTCGATGGCGACTTAAATTAGAAGAATTTGATTTCGAAATTATTTACAAAAAAGGTTCAATGAATAAAAATGCAGACGCTTTGTCAAGAATAGAGCTCAATATAAATTCAGTCAACTCTGGCGAACAAGAATTTTTCAATTATATGGAAGCATTTAATAAAAACTTGGAACAAAATTTAGAATCACAATATATGATAGCAGAACCAGACGACACACCTGACTCAGAGACAGACAATACAGTTCATTCTTACCTAGAAAATCCCATCATTGGAATTCCTACATCAGAATCACCACTTAATGTTGGAAAAAATCAACTTATTTTTCGGAAGTCATGCACTCACCTAGTAAACCAAAATTAACCAAACTTCATTCAGACAAGATGCGAGTTTCGATTCAATTATCGAAAGATAGTTTTGAAAAGGATGTAGTAACATTTATTGAAGAGTATGTTGTCCCGAATGTTAGATATTATTTATTCTTCGAACAGCCAATGTACGAAAAATTTACAAAAGTATTACAAAAATATTTCAAAAATTCTAAAATCAATTTTGTTAAATGTAGTATCAAATCAATAGACGTGGAAAGAGAAGACGACATTAAAGAAAAAATACAAAACTATCACGAAGGTAAAACCAACCATCGTGGCATTAATGAAACCTACAATCAAATTAAAAACATTTATTATTGGCCAAACCAGATTAAAACTATCACAGACTATATAAACCCATGCGAAATTTGTCTTTCTTCTGAATATGAACGTAATCCTGTCAAACCCAGATTGAATATAACACCTACCCCTGACAAACCATTTGACACATTACACATTGATACCCTCAGTTTGGAAAATACGAAGTTTTTAACAATAATTGACACATTTTCAAAGTATGCACAAGCATATAAATTGATTGCCAATAACGCTATAGGAGTAAGTAATAAATTGATTCAGTATTTTGCACACCATGGTATTCCTAAATTAATTGTTGCAGATAACGGCCTAGAGTTCAAAAATAATATAGTTAAAGAATTGTTATCTCTTTACAGAATCGATTTACACTTTACATGCTCACAAAATCCTAACTCAAACGGTCCTGTAGAAAGATTCCATTCTACACTAATAGAACACATCAGACTATTCAATTTGCAAGATAATTTTAAAAATGAACCAATCGAAACAAAAGTAAACTATGCCCTTTTAGCATGTAACACCACACATTCAGCAACAAAGCTAAAACCGCAAGAAATTATCAATGGTCACTCGGACACAAATTCAACCCTTGACATAGAAATAGAACAACAAATAACACAAGAGAACGTCCAAAATCATAAAGATAAAACTAAAAGAATTTATAGAATCATAAATGAGCGAATTCAAAATAAGAAATCAGAAGTTATAACTAAAATCAATGAAAACCGCGAAAATCTTCCAGAAATTCCAGAAAATGTTTCTGTTCATAGCAAACAGAAAGAAAATAAAACAAAAAATTCAAAATTCAAGAGAGAGAAAATTAAAAGTTTGAATAAAGATTTGAAAATCGCAGAAATTCACACAGAACCAAAAGACAAAAAACAAGCAAAAATACACTTATCTAATATGAAAAGACCTAGAAAAATAACAACAAATTCTTCCCCTATTCCAGGACCTTCCACCTCTCGTTCACACACGGAATAAATATGCAAGACATAACACATAATCCAGGACTTCTCACATCAAATTTGGGACCCGCAAAACTCCAAAGAACAAAGCACACTCTAGTTCACTATTATGATTTACATTCAATTTTCGAACAATATAAAAATTCAAATGATCAATATGAAAATTTGCAACATACCATTCGAGATAAACCAAGTAATGAATTTGCGAATAACGATAAAATAATAACATTCATAAAAAATTCAATCGACAATAAAATCAATCACTTTATAATATCAGAGAATCCTAGATACAAAAGAGGATTAATCAATGGATTGGGCACAATTGTAAAAGCTATCAGTGGAAATTTAGACGCTGACGACGATAAAAGATACACGGAAATTTTTAATCAATTACAACGAAATCAACAAAAATTGAACAATCAGCTGAAACTTCAATACTCAGTTAGTAATCAATTATCAGAGCAGTTTAACAATACAATAAAAACCATTAAACAGAACGAACAAATTTTGAATACTAAAATCGAACAAATAGTACATGTTGTAGTTGGCCAAGTCAACAATGAAAATAAATTATTCATTCATGATATTTTTAATCACTTTAATATTTTATTCACAATGATCTTGAACATATTACAAGATATTGAAAATTCTTTGACATTCTGTAAATTACACGTCATGCATCCTAGCATAATTAAATCATGTGATCTTTTCTCAGAATTCAATAAAATTTATAAATTTTATAATAATGAATTTCCTATAGAGCCGTCCCCTGAAAACATGCTAGAACTTGAAAAATTGATTTCAGTAAATTGTAAATTAGAGTCAAATCAAATCATTTATTTTATAGAAATTCCTATCCACTTTGATACAGAGTTTGAATAATTTCACCTTCTATCTATTCCAACTGAACACCAATCCGAATTTGTAACGATCATTCCAAGCAATAATTATTTTCTAAAATCAAAAGATGGAAAAATTAAGTCTTTGAATGGCTTGTGTACTAAGGGAACACAACAATATCAATGTCCCAACAATGTAAATGAAATTCAAGAACATTCTGGCGAAAAAAATATTATCGTAGGAAACAACAATCGTAACTGCCAATATATAAAGATTAACATCAGGAGAAATCACATCGAAACCTTAGAAAAAGTTAACCAGTTTTTAGCAATATTTCCGAAGCCAGAAATCATAAAAACATTCTGTAAACAAAAAGATGAAATCAAGAAGTTAGAAGGAATATTTTTAATAAAAGAAGATAATTGCAAAATAGAATTTCAGAATAAAAAATTAACATTCAAAGAAGGTACTCATGGCAAACCTATTTTATTCGAAAATTTCAAGATTCAAATCAATTCAACCCTAATACCCAAGATCAGCATCGATCTGAACTCAATAAAGAAACTTCAAATTCCAATCACCAAGTACGAAGATTTGAACGAAAGCAACATCGAGAGCAATACGAACTACCCAATTATAATTCTCTATTTGATATTTGCAATTATTGGTATTAGTTTGTTCACAGTTCATTCACAGAGAAAAAATAAGAATTGAAAGAAAATTTCAACCCACGACAAAACAAGATCATCAACCCGACGTTCAACCCATCGTCTTCCAGATGAAGCCGAATTTTAGGGAAGGAGGAGTACAGTACCATTTCCCACATTTCTGCTAATGTTATGACCAAAACCCAGACGTTGACACATCATGTACTTCCCATGAGACTGTAGACTATATTTCCCATGCAAGCTTGACTTGCGAATAAAATGTAATATTTCAAGTTAGTTAAGAATCAAGCCTTGTACTGAAAACACTAAATTCTGAATAAAAATAAATTATCTTTTCGACTTGTAATAATTTGTTATATGAATAAAATTCATTTTTTATTAATAAGTTTTGGAAAACTTATTTAACTTGTTTAAATCTATCGTCAAAAACATCATATTCCGTGTTCTCAGAGCGCTATCTGCAGTTATATGAAGTTTGAAATAAGTCAAAATTACCACATTCCGAGCTGTTTCAAAGTATCGCAAATCACATAAATCTATCCAATACAACATAATACGCATGAATCCGTCCTCAAATGCACAGAATTTTGCGTTTCCAACGAGTTATCAGCGTTTTTTCTGAGTCTCGTTGAGAAATTTTTGACTCTGTGAATCTGCTCAGAAGCAAAATTTTGCTTCAAAAGTGCGTTATATGGCAGAATCTAGCACCAAATACATCATATTTCGTGTTTTTAGGGTGCTATTCGCAGTTTTACAAACTTTGGAATAAGTCGAAATCACGCTTTTCCGCGCAGATTTTCACAATCAAAAAGTTCATGTTCCTATTCAAGACCTCATAATATGTATGAATCTATCAACAAAAACATCATATTTCGTGTTTTAAGAGCACTATCTGCAGTTATATGAAGTTTGAATTATGTCAAAATTACCACGATCTGAGCAGTTTCAAAGTATCGCAAATCACATAAATCTATCCAATACAACATAATACGCATGAATACGTCCTCAAATGCACAAAATTTTGCGTTTCCAGCAAGTTATCGGCGTTTTTCCTGAGTCTCGTTGAGAAATTTTTGACTCTGTAAATCTGCTCAGAAGCAAGATTTTGCTTCAAAAGTGCGTTACATGGCAGAATCTAGCACCAAATACATCATATTACGTGTTTTTAGAGTACTACTCGCAGTTTTGCAAACTGTGGAATAAATCGAAATCACGCTTTTCCGCGCAGAATTTCACAATCAAAAAGTTCATATTTCTATTCAGGACCTCTTGATATGTTTGAAGTTATCGACAAAAACATCATATTTCGTGTTTTCAGAGCGCTATCTGCAGTTATATGAAGCTTGAAATAAGTCAAAATTACCACATGCTGAGCAGTCTCAAAGTATCGCAAATCACATAAACCTATCAAATACATCATAATACGCATGAATCCGTCCTCAAATGCACAAAATTTTGCGTTTCCAGCGAGTTATCAGCGTTTTTTCCGAGTCTCGTTGAGAAATTTTTGACTCTCCAAATCTGCTCAGAAGCAAGATTTTGCTTCAAAAGTGCGTTATATGGCAGAATCTAGCACCAAATACATCATATTTTGTATTTTTAGAGTGCTATTCGCAGTTTTACAAACTTTGGAATAAGTCTAAATCACGCTTTTCCGCGCAGATTTTCACAATCAAAAAGTTCATATTCCTATCCAGGACCTCATAATCTGTATGAATCTATCGACAAGAACATCAAATGTCGTGTTTTTAGAGCGCTATCTGCAGTTATATGAAGTTTGAAATAAGTCAAAATTACCACATTCTGAGCAGTTTCAAAGTATCGCAAATCACATAAATCTATCCAATACAACATGTTACGCATTAATCCGTCCTCAAATGCACAAAATTTTGCGTTTCCAGCGAGTTATCAGCGTTTTTCCTGAGACTCGTTGAGAAATTTTTGACTTTGTAAATCTGCTGAGAAGCAAGATTTTGCTTCAAAAGTACGTTGTATGGCAGAATCTAGCACCAAATACATTATATTTCGTGTTTCTAGAGTGCTATTCGCAGTTTTACAAACTTTGGTATAAGTCGAAATCATTCTTTTCCGCGCAGATTTTCACAATCAAAAAGTTCATATTCCTACTCAGGACCTCATAATATGTATGAATCTATCGACAAAAACATCATATTTCGTGTTTTCAGAGCGCTATCTGCAGTTATATGAAGTTTGAAATAAGTCAAAATTACAACATTCTGAGCAGTTTCAGTGTATCGCAAATCATATAGATCTATCCAATACAACATAATACGCATGGATCCGTCCTTAAATGCACAAAATTTTGCGTTTCCAGCGAGTTATCAGCATTTCTTCTGAATCTCGTTGAGAAATTTTTAACTCTGTTAATCTGCTTAGAAGCAAGATTTTGCTTCAAAAGTGTGTTATATGGCAGAAATTCGCACCAAATACATCATATTTCGTGTTTTTAGAGTGCCATTTGCAGTTTTACAAACTTTGGAGTAATTCGAAATCATGCTTTTCCGCGCAGATTTTCACAATCAAAAAGTTCATATGCCCATTCAGGACCTCATAATATGTATGAATCTATCGACAAAAACATCATATCTCGTGTTTTCATAGTGCTATCTGCAGTTATAAGAAGCTTGAAATAAGTCAAAATTACCACATTCGGAGCAGTCTCAAAGTATCGTAAATCACATAAATCTATCCAATACACCATGATACGCATGAGTCCGTCCTCAAATGCACAAAATTTTGCGTTTTCAGCGAGTGATCAGCGTTTTTTCTGAGTCTCGTTGAGAAATTTTGGACTCTGTATATCTACTCAGAAGCAAGATTTTGCTTCAAAAGTGCGTTATATGGCAGAGTTTAGCCCCAAATACATCATACTTCGTGTTTCTAGAGTGCTATTTGCAGTTTTACAAACTTTGGAATAAGTCGAAATCACGCTTTTCCACGAAGATTTTCACAATCAAGAAGTTCATATTCCTATTCAGGACCTCATAATATGTATGAATCTATCGACAAAAACATCATATTTCGTGTTTCCAGAGCGCTATCTGCAGTTGTATGAAGTTTGAAAAGAGACAAAATTACCACATTCTGAGCAGTCTCAAAGTATCGCAAATCACATAAATCTATCCAATACATCATAATACGCATGAATCGGTCCTCAAATGCACAAAATTTTGCGTTTTCAGCGAGTTGTCAGCGTTTTTTCTGAGACTCGTTGAGAAATGTTTGACTCTGTATATCTGCTAAGAAGCAAGATTTTGCTTCAAAAGTGCGTTATATGGCAGAGTCTAGCCACAAATACATCATATTTCGTGTTTTTAGAGTGCTTTTCGCAGTTTTACAAACTTTGGAATAAGTCGAAATCACGCTTTTTCGCGCAGATTTTCACAATCAAAAAGTTCATATTCCTATTCAGGACCTCATAATATGTATAAATCTATCGAAAAAAACATCATATTTCGTGTTTTCAGAGCGCTATCTGCAGTTATATGAAGTTTGAAATAAGTCAAAATTACCACATTCTGAGCAGTCTCAAAGTATCGCAAATCACATAAATCTATCCAATACATCAGAATACGCATGAATCCGTCCTCAGATGCACAAAATTTTGCGTTTCCAGCGAGTTATCAGCGTTTTTTCTGAGTCTCGTTGAGAAATCTTTGACTCTGTAAATCTGCTCAGAAGCAAGATTTTGCTTCAAAAGTGCGTTATATGGCAGAATCTAGCACCAAATACATCATATTCCGTGTTTCTAGAGTGCTATTCGCAGTCCTACAAACTTTGAAATAAGTCAAAATCACGCTTTTCCGCGCAGATTTTCAGGACCTCATAATATGTATGAATCTATCGACAAAACATCATATTTCGTGTTCTCAGAGCGCTGTCTGCAGTTATATGAATTTGAAATAAGTCAAAATTACCATACTCTGAGCAGTTTCAAAGTATCACAAATCACATAAATATATCCAATACAACATAATACGCATGAATCCGTCCTCAAATGCACAAAATTTTGCGTTTTTAGCGAGTTATCAGCGTTTTTTCTGAGTCTCGTTGAGAAATTTTTGACTGTGTAAATCTGCTCAGAAGCAAGATTTTGCTTCAAAAGTGCGTTTAATGGCAGAATCTAGCACCAAATTATGAATGATGATACGTTTAGAAAATTCTTTAATGTTTGTACTCTATTTATTACGTCAATTCTGAATACATATATATTGATTCGTTATGATTGAAAAAATACGTGACATGTAAAACCGTAACTAACAGCAATATCCAAAGAACTGAATGTTGTTTTTTTTTTCGCCTCCTTCATTTTTCATATATATTTTTCACATCCTCCCCCGGCAGAATAGTATCTACTTCTAGTGGATAAAGGAGTTGTACTGGTCTTCGTAACTTCAAACCGTTACTGAGTTGAACCTCACATGCTCTCGTTCTTCCGTCTCGACCCTGAAACAAATCTACAATCGTTACCATCTTCCAACATAGCCTTGGAAGTAGTTGATCGTGCAGTAATGCAACATCTACTTACTTCAATTGTTTGATCTTTGTTTTGGGAGTATGATGCATAGGTCTGACTTGTTGTAAGTGATCTGTACACCATCGATGCCATAATTTGGTTACTTTAAATTCTCGATTCTCTCATTTCTGAAGAATATCACTTCGACAAGTTTCAGGACTTTCTAAATCCATACTAAATCCAATGTCACTTGACCCAATGAGAAAATGTGCTGGAGATAAAATCATTAAATTTGTAGGATCGTCATCAATATAAGTTAAAGGCCGTGAATTAACAGTAGCTTCCACCTCAGACAAAATTGTGTTTAACGCGTCGTAATCAACACGAGCTTTGCCGAGAGTTATTTTTAGAGCATCTTCCACGGTTTTTACTAATCGCTTCCAAAAACCGCCCCACCAAGCAGCTCTTTCTATGATGAATCGCCATTCCATTCGATATTCTCTTACCAATTCTTGGAGTTTTACAGACCTCAGAATACAAAATAGTTCTTTTATTTCGAGCGATGTTCGTCGAAATGTCTTTGCGTTATCGGAATATATAACATTGGGAACTCCTCTTCTTGCAATAAATCTACGTAAAGACCTGATGCAACTTTCTGTTGTTGAATCAGAAACCAACTGTTAAAGGACCAGGGATCTTCTTTTTGGATTGTATCATTTCTACAAATCTTTGAACATATGCTGTTACATGCAATATTTTCTCTAATCTCTCAAATCTTTTAAATTTAAATAAAGATCGGAACTCAACACTGTCATTCTTTCCTTCTACTTCAATAATATTTGCCAATATTTTATTTTGTTTCCCATTATTTTCTTCAATGTCATTTATTGGCCAATTTTTCCGCTCTTTGCGCAGCCATTTTGGTCCTGCAAGCCACATTTCTGATTCACATAGTGACTTTGCTGATACGCCTCTGGTCAACAAATCAGCAGGATTTTCTTTGCTTGGGCAATACCTCCATTCACCCCTTGTCAAATTTTGTATCTCGTTCACTCTATTTGTAACATACTTTTCTCTTTTCTTTTTCCCTTTTATCCAGTAAAGAGTTATCGTTGAATCTGACCACAAATATAGCCCCCTTATTTTCAATTCTAAATATTTTAAAATATTATTTTGTAGTCTGACTGCACATAAGGCAGCAGTTAGTTAAAGTTTTGGTAGCGTCAATTCTTTGCTTCCTTTTTCATTTAAAGGAGCGATTCGATTTTTTGCAATTAAAAAAGAGCAAGTTTTAGTTTTTAGACATTTCAAATATGCCACTGTTCCATACGCTTGTAAACTTGCGTCAGCAAAAACATGTAATTCCACATTATCATTATTATTATCTATAATCATGCGAGGAATTTGAAAATTTTCTAATGTTGGCGACTCTTTATGCCATTTTCTCCATTCTATCTCTAAATCTTTTGGCAAATGTGTATCCCACTCCAAACTTTGTTTCCATATTTCTTGTAATATTATTTTTATTCTCACAGTATAAGGTCCAAGAACTTCTAACGGATCGAAAATTCTTGATATAGTTTGAAGAACACTTCTTTTGGTTGGACACATCTCCATTTTTACGGTTTTGTAACATAATATATAGACTGACAATTCGTCAGTTGTACTATACCACAAAATTCCTAACACTTTCTTTGACTCATTTTCCTTAATAGATTCTGTATTGTCTCTAAACAATGAGTTTAATTCAACATTATTTGGACTCCATTTTCTTAAATTCATGTTCGCTGATTTTAGAATTTCTTTAGACTGCTTATAAATCATAATAGCCTCTTCCAAATTATTTGTGGCTAGTATTAAATCGTCAACGTAGAACGATTTATTTAAAATTGTTGCCGTTTTTTTCAATAATTCCGGTTGATTCTCTATATGCTTTTTCAGAGTGGCTGCTAACAAAAAAGGACTTGTGGTTACTCCAAATGCTACTCTTTTCATACGCTTTGTTGTTGAAGTCGGTAATTCTGACGTTAATGCAATATTTTTTTTAATTGGTTTGTCGTACCATAAAAATCGATGTGAATCGCGATCTTTCTCTTTCAATGCTATTTGAAGAAACGCTTTTCAATGTCTGCAATTATGCCAATTGAGCCAATTCGAAAATTCAATTTGATTTTCACTAAATCTAGAACTCAGTTTGCACCGATCAATAGTTGTTCGTTCAATGATTCAAATGCAGGACCGTGTGCTGAACAATCATAAACTACACGTAACTTGGTTGTCTCCCTATCTTCGCGATAAACTGGTCTATGAGGCATATAATAAATTTTAGAACCACTTGAAATTTTTGGGACAATTTCAGCACAATCGTTCAGCATATATTCTCGTATTGCGCAGTCGTATTCATATAGTTTATCATTTCGCAATAGTTTATTCGTTAAATTATTCACACGAGTTAATGCTCCAGTATAGTTTGAATCTAAATGTTGCTCATGTCTCCATGGCAGCGATACCTCATAGCGACCGTCTTTGAATTCAATGCTGTTCCTCATGAAATCTTCGGTAAAACTATTATTTACCTTTTAATTTGAATTTATACCAATAGTTTCTAAAGCCCAAAAGTCTCCTATGTTAAAATCTTCAGCAAACGTTTGCACATTTAGAATTGTTACTAAATTCAAATTGACCATAAAATCATAAGTATTATTATCATTACTACCAGAACCGAGTAATGTCCATCAAAATTTTGAATTGACCGCTGTTAATTCTTCCGTTAACCGTTGAGTTTCACCCGCGAATATTTTCCAATAGTTATCAGCTCCTACTAATAATACTATTCCATTTACTGTCAGTGGGTTTTGCCTAACGTCTGCTAGTTGATGATGTTTTGCAGACTCAAAAATGCTGATATTTTTTGTACAAGGTGTCTTTAAAGAATCAAAACAAATTTCCGGAACTTCGACTGCCTCTAT
Organism: Dromius quadrimaculatus; assembly: GCA_963989225.1. Classification (NCBI taxonomy): domain Eukaryota; kingdom Metazoa; phylum Arthropoda; class Insecta; order Coleoptera; family Carabidae; genus Dromius; species Dromius quadrimaculatus. Next base: position 55,358 of record CAXDIG010000096.1, read on the forward strand.
CTCAGTTAATTCGTTACTATATTGACTCTTCAGATTTATTTTGACCCTGTTACATAATCGTGATGGCGTTCGTGTATTTTTCCCGAAAGATTGAAAGGCTATTTCATGTGTACCCGTTACTGGTAAATCCAATTGTCGTGACAAACTTTCTTTTATAAAAGGTAATTGATTCCCGCTATCTATTATCATACGAGCTAGTATTCCTTAATTTTCATCATTCTTTGCTATATAAACACAGGCAGTCATCAAATAAACGTTATCAATTTGTCCATTCGTTAATAAATTCATTGAACTAGAATTATTCGTTATGCTTGCCTTAATGCTATCGGTTTTTTGAAGTTCTTCATATTTTGGATCGCACATGGCAGTTACATGCCTATATTTACATTTCGCACATTTCAAATCCCTAATTTTACAATTTCTTGAATTATGATTTGCCTTAGTACAACGAAAACAAAGCCTATTTTCTCTCAAAATATTCTTCTTTTCCTCTATACTCATTGAACTATCACAATCTTTCGTCTGGTGTGCTTTGGCTTGACAAAACAAACAACAATCTCTCACACTTGTTAACAAATTTGTCGCCGTGAAAAGTTTAAATTTATTTTGTACCTCATCTATATTATTGTTTAACACCTTCTGACGATCCCACTCATTTGAACAACGAGCTTGTTCAATTGAATCTAATTCCATTTTAATAAATTGCAGTAATCTAGTTATCTGTTTGTTATAATCAATATTTTGCTCATTATCAATGGAATTGTTTTCGTTCAAATCATTATCGCTCAACTTTTGTTTATCATATGAAATTCTCAAATTGAACAGTAATGCCTTAAAGATGATCGATTTTACCAGTAGACCATACTGATTTGTCGAAATGCCCAAAGTTGTCAATGATTTGGTTATTGTTGAAGCAGTATTGTATAATTTTCTCAAACCAAAAATGTCTTTTCCATATTTAACATGACTTATAGCTAATAATCTTTGGATATAAATATCTACAACACGTTCCTTATAATCATATTCAGCCTTTAACATTTCAATTGCATCCTTGTATGATGACTGACTTGATGTCAATCCGTTTATTGTTACCAATGCCTTGCCTAACAAATAAGATTTTAAATAGGAAAAATTGGCTGAATCATCTAAATTTTAATTTTCATGTATTGCTTAGCTGTAATGTTCCCAAAAGGCAGGCCAATTTTCTATATTTCCGTCAAATTTAACAATTTCAAGCTTTGGTAACTTAATTAATGATTGTGCATGTCTACCTGATGTCTGTCGATTCTCTTCATCATTCTGCAAACCTTGTGAAACTGTACCTGTATTTTCGCTTCTTGCTTTTGCGTCATTCATTCGTTAATCTAATTTTGCAGCAATTCCCACGGCATTGTCATTGTATTCCACTATCTTCTCGCATTCCTTTTCCTGTTGATTTTCTTGAATTGAAGGGGCTAGTTTTTCGTTAATAACTTCCAACTGTCTTTGTGCGGCTTTTACTCGTGCTATAAGTACCGGTATCTCGTTTATTTCGACATTCCCTTTCTTGATCATTTCTTCTCCTTCTTTAATCAAGCTTGTTAACTGAGTTCGATAAGTTTTGCGTAATGTGAAATCCATTTTTTTCGTCATTAGAATTCACAAACACTAAACCACACCGGTTTTCTTCGTAAAGGTTCCCGGGTTTAGGCACCAAATATGAATGATGATACGTTAAGAAAAGGCTTTATTGTTTGTACTCTTTTTATAACGTCAATTCTGAATACATATATATTGATTCGTTATGATTGAAGAAATACGTGACATGTAAAACCGTAACTAATAGCAATATCCAAAAAACTGAATGTTGTTTTTTTTTTCGCCTTCTCCATTTTTCAGATATATTTTTCACACAAATACATCATATTTCGTGTTTTTAGAGTGCTATTCGCAGTTTTACAAACTTTGGAATAAGTCGAAATCACGCTTTTCCGCGCAGATTTTCACAATCAAAAAGTTCATATTCCTATTCAGGACCTCATAATATGTATGAATCTATCGACAAAAACATCATATTTCGTGTTCTCAGAGCGCTATCTGCAGTTATATGAAGTTTGAAATAAGACAAAATTCCCACATTCTGAGCATTTTCAAAGTATCGCGAATAACATGAATCTATCCAATACAACATAATACGCATGAATCCGTCCTCAAATGCACAAAATTTTGCGTCTCCAGCGAGTTATCAGCGATTTTTCTGAGTCTCGTTGAGAAATTTTTGACTCTGTAAATCTGCTCAGAAGCAAGATTCTGCTTCAAAAGTGCGTTATATGACAGAATCTAGCACCAAATACATCACATTTCATGTTTTTAGAGTGCTATTTGCAGTCTTACAAACTCTGGAATAAGTCGGAATCAAGCTTTCCCGCGCAGATTTTCACAATCAAAAAGTTCATATCCCTATTCAGGATCTCATAATATGTATGAATCTTCCGACAAAAACATCATATTTAGTGTTTTCAGAGCGCTATCTGCAGTTATATGAAGTTTGAAATAAGTCGAAATTACCACTATCTGAGCAGTTTCAAAGTATCGCAAATCACATGCATCAATCCAATACAACATAATACGCATGAGTCCGTCCTCAAATGCACAAAATTTTGTGTTTCCAGCGAGTAATCAGCGTTTGTTCTGAGTCTCGTTGAGAAATTTTTGACTCCGTTAATCTGCTCAGAAGCAAGATTTTGCTTCATAAGTGCGTTATATGGCAGAATCTAGCACCAAATACATCATATTCCGTGTTTTCAGAGTGCTATTCGCAGTTTTACAAACTTTGGAATAAGTCGAAATCACGCTTTTCCGTGCAGATTTTCACAATCAAAAAGTTCAAATCCACAACCAGGACCTCATAATATGCATAAATCTATCGACAAAAACATCATATTTCATGTTTTTAGAGCGCTATCCGCAGTTATATGAAGTTTGAAATAAGTCAAACGTACCACATTCTGAGCAGTTTCAAAGTATCGCAAATCACATAAATCTATCCAATACAACATAATACGCATCAATCCGTCCTGAAATGCACAAAATTTTGCGTTTCCAGCGAGTTATCAGCGTTTTTTCTCAGTCTCGTTGAGAAATTTTTGACTCTGAGAATCTGCTCACAAGCAAGATTTTGCTTCAAAAGTGCGTTGTATGGCAGAATCTTGCACCAAATACATCATATTTCGTGTTTTCAGAGTGCTATTCGCTGTTTTACAAACTTTGGAATAAGTCGAAATCACGCTTTTCTGCACAGATTTTCACAATCAAAAAGTTCATATTCCTATTCAGGACCTCATAATATGTATGAATCTATCGACAAAATCATCATATATCGTGTTTTCAGAGCGCTATCTGCAGTTATATGAAGTTTGAAATAAGTCAAAACTACCACATTCTGAGCAATTTCAAGGTATCGCAAATCACATAAATCTGCCCAATACAACATAATACGCATGAATCCGTCCTTAAATGCACAAAATTTTGCGTTTCCAGCGAGTTATCAGTGTTTTTTCTGAGTCTTGTAGAGAAATTTTTGACTCTGTAAATCTGCTCAGAAGCAAGATTTTGCTTCTAAAGTGCGTTATATGGCAGAATCTAGCACCAAATACATCATATTTCGTGTCTTTGGAGTGCTTTCCGCAGTTTCACGAACCTTGGAATAAGTCGAAATCACGCTTTTCCGCGCAGATTTTCACAATCAAAAAGTTCATATTCCTATTCAGGACCTCATAATATGAATGAATCTATCGACAAAATGATCATATTTTGTGTTTTCAGAGCGCTATCTGCAGTTATATGAAGTTTGAAATAAGTCAAAACTTCCACATTCTGAGCAGTTTTAAAGTATCGCTAATCACATAAATCTATCCAATACAACATAATACGCATGAATTCGTCCTCAAATGCACGAAATTTTGCGTTTCCAGCAAGTTATCACCGTTTTTTCTGAGTCTCGTTAAGAAATTTTTGTCTCTGTTAATCTGCTCAGAAGCAAGATTTTGCCTTAAAAGTGCGTTATGTGGCAAAATCTAGCTCCAGATACATCATATTTTGTGTTTTTAGAGTGCTATTCGCAGTTTTACAAACTTTGGAATAAGTCGAAATCACGCTTTTCCGCGCAGATTTTCACTATCAAAAAGTTCATATTCCTGTTCAGGACCTCATAATATGTATCAATCTATCGACAAGAACATCATATTTTGTGTTTTCAGAGCGCTATCTGAAGTTATATGAAGTTTGAAATGAGTCAAAACTACCACATTCTGAGCAGTTTGAAAGTATCGCAAATCACATAAATCTATCCAATACAACATAATACGCCTAAATCCGTCCTCAAATGCACAAAATTATGCGTTTCCAGCGAGTTATCGGCGTTTTTTCTGAGTCTCGTTGAGAAATTTTGACTGTGTAAATCTGCTCAGAAGTAAGATTTTGCTTCAAAAGTGCGTTATATGGCAGAATCTAGCACCAAATACATCATATCTCGTGTTTTTAGAGTGCTAGTCGCAGTTTTACAAACTTTGGAATTAGTCGGAATCACGCTTTTCCGCGCAGATTTCCACGATCAAAAAGTTCATATTCCTATTCAGGACCTCATAATATGTATGAATCTATCGACAAAATCATCATATTTCGTGTTTTCAGAGCGCTATATGCAGTTATATGAAGTTTGAAATAAGTCAAAACTACCACATTCTGAGCAGTTTCAAAGTATCGCAAATCACATAAATCTGTCCAATACAACATAATACGCATGAATCCGTCCTCAAATGCACAAAATTTTGCGTTTCCAGCAAGTTATCAGTGTTTTTTCTGAGTCTCGTTGAGAAATTTTTGACTCTGTAAATCTGCTCAGAAGCAAGATTTTGCTTCAAAAGTGCGTTATATGGCAGAATCTAGCACCAAATACATCATATTTCGTGTCTTTAGAGTGCTTTCCGCAGTTTCACAAACCTTGGAAAAAGTCGAAATCACGCTTTTCCGCGCAGATTTTCACAATCAAAAAGTTCATATTCCTATTCAGGACCTCATAATATGAATGAATCTATCGACAAAATCATCATATTTTGTGTTTTCAGAGCGCTATCTGCAGTTATATGAAGTTTGAAATAAGTCAAAACTTCCACATTCTGAGCAGTTTTAAAGTATCGCTAATCACATAACTCTATCCAATACAACATAATACGCATGAATTCGTCCTCAAATGCACAAAATTTTGCGTTTCCAGCAAGTTATCAGCGTTTTTTCTGAGTCTCGTTGAGAAATTTTTGACACTGTTAATCTGCTCAGAAGCAAGACTTTGCTTTAGAAGTGCGTTATATGGCAGAATCTAGCACCAGATAAATCATATTCCGTGTTTTTAGAGTGCTATTCGCAGTTTTACAAACTTTGGAATTAGTCGAAATCACGCTTTTCCGCGCAGATTTCCACAATCAAAAAGTTCATATTCCTATTCAGGACCTCATAATATGTATGAATCTATCGACAAAAACATCATATTTCGTGTTTTCAGAGCGCTATCTGTAGTTATATGAAGTTTGAAATAAGTCAAAATTACCACATTCTGAGCAGTTTCAAAGTATCGCAAATCACATAAATCTATCCAATACAACATAATACGCATGAAATCGTCCTCAAATGCACAAAATCTTGCGTTTCCAGCGAGTTATCAACGTTTTTTCTGAATCTCGTTGAGAAATTTTTGACTCTGAGAATCTGCTCAGAAGCATGATTTTGCTTCAAAAGTGCGTTATGTGGCGGAATCTAGCTCCAGATACATCATATTTTGTGTTTTTAGAGTGCTATCCGCAGTTTTACAAACTTTGGAATAAGTCGAAATCACGCTTTTCCGCACAGATTTTCACTATCAAAAAGTTCATATTCCTATTCAGGACCTCATAATATGTATGAATCAATCGACAAGAACATCATATTTTGTGATTTCAGAGCGCCATCTGCAGTTATATGAAGTTTGAAATAAGTCAAAACTACCACATTCTGAGCAGTTTCAAAGTATCGCAAATCACATAAATCTGTCCAATACAACATAATACGCATGAATCCGTCCCCAAATGCACAAAATTTGGCGTTTCCAGCGAGTGATCAGTGTTTTTTCTGAGTCTCGTTGAGAAATTTTTGACTCTGTAAATCTGCTCAGAAGCAAGATTTTGCTTCAAAAGTGCGTTATGTGGCAGAATCTAGCTCCAAATATATCATATTCCGTGTTTTTAGAGTGCTATTCGCAGTTTAACAAACTTTGGAATAAGTCGAAATCACGCTATTCCGCGCAGATTTTCACGATCAAAAAGTTCATATTCCTATTCAGGACCTCATAATATGTATGAATCTATCGACAAAAACATCATATTTCGTGTTTTCAGAGCGCTATCTGCAGTTATATGAAGTTTGAAATAAGTCAAAATTACCCCATTCTAAGCAGTTTCAAAGTATCGCAAATCACATAAATCTATCCAATATAACATAATACGCATGAATCCGTCCTAAAGTGCACAAAATTTTGCGTTTCCAGCGAGTTATCAGCGTTTTTTCTGAGTCTCGTTGAGTAATTTTTGACTCTGTAAATTTGCTCAGAAGTAAGATTTTGCTTCAAAAGTGCGTTATATGACAGAATCTAGCACCAAATACATCATATTTTGTGTTTTTAGAGTGCTATTCGCAGTTTTACAAACTTTGGAATAAGTCGGGATCACGCTCTTCACAATCAAAAAGTTCATATTCCTATTCAGGACCTCATAATATGTAAGTTACAGTAACATTTCCCACGTTTCTGCTAACGTTGACCAAAACCCAGACGCTGACACATCATAAACTTTCCATGAAAATGTAAACTATATTTCCTATGCAAGCTTGACTTGCGAATAAAATGTAATATTTTAAGTTAGTTAAGAATCAAGCCTTGTACTGAAAACACTAAATTCTGAATGAGAATAAATTATCTTTCCGACTTGTAATAATTTGTTAAATAAATAAAATAACATCAAAATCCTAACAAATACACACAAAAATACCAAGACAAATTCCCCAACTTGTCTATCTACCTATTCAACAAAATCCTGTGCGTCTTAATTCTCCCTTTTTACGACCTAACACTTTTAGATCAAAACCAAAATCAGAACCAAAAATATCCAAAACCAACTCCAATGAGTATCAGTACAAATCGTACATTCACCCCAAGAGCCGGAACTTCCTTAAGAAACGTTCCTTATCAGCAGTACGCGCAAAGACAACACTTTCCGCAAACACAAGCGCAACGCTCACCTGATTTCGTTTTCGAGGAACTACACAACACTGAAGTAGATGAGATAAATATTAATGATCAAAACTTGGAATATAATGATAGTTGTGATTATTATGAATTTAATCAAAATACTGAAAATGACGAAGACCAGCAAGATAATAATTCTGATGATCCTTTTTTAGCGATTACTGCCTCGGAGAACAATTAGAAATTATGAATATGTCTTATAATCAAGGCGAGCTACCATTCATCATATTTCCAGAATATAATTTGAAAGCTTTGATCGACACGGGTAGCACAAGATCATTTATGAATCCCGACATAGCAAATAAATATTTTAGAGAAAAAATTAGAAAAGACCCATTTGAAATTTCGACCGCTCACGGTACATCGGTTGAGAACCATTGCGTTTTATTACCTTGTTCCAAATTATTCAAATAACAAAATATCATGTTGAAATATCACTTATTTGATTCCCATAATCAATTCGATATTTTATCAGGTTCAGATAACTTGAAAATACTCAACGCTATTATCGATTTGACACGCGATAAAATTATAACACCTGTAAATGAGATCAAAATTCATTATCACAGAATTTTGCCAATCCCTCGTTACATTCAAGTACCTGCAAAGACAGAAAGAATAGCAAAAATATTTAATAATAATATAGAAAACAGTGAAATATTTATTCCAAAATCTGAAATAAACAATTGTATAATTCCTGAAGGTATTGCATCAGTTCAAAACCACGAGACACTTTACCCTAACATTAACCCCAATGATCTTGATTTAATAACAAATATTCCAAATGATATTAATGTTCAACCCTTAATAAATTTTGAAATTATTAATTTGAATTTCTATGAAGAAAGTAGCAGACATACGTTAGATATGTCTAAATTCAGAACAGAACACATGAACGACGAAGAAAAGCAAGCGATAACAAAATTAGTCAAACAATACGCTGACATATTCCACACTTACGATAAAAACCTGACCTTTACAAATGGAATCGAACACCACACTAGAACATCAGATGAAATTCCTACCTACACTATAACATACCGCTATCCTGAAGTTCATAGAAAAAAAATACAGTCACAAATACAAAAAATGCTTGAACAAAAAATTATACAACCCTCACACTCATCCTGGTCTTCCCCTGTTTGGATTGTCCCTAAGAAAATTGATGCATCCGATAGACGAAAATGGAGATTAGTAATCGATTACCGAAAGTTGAACGAGAAAACAATCGACGACAAGTATCCTATTCCTAACATCAATACCTTGCTCGATAAATTAGGCCGATGTCAATATTTTACCACCCTCGATTTGGCCTCCGGATTTCACCCAATCGAAATGAATAAGAGCGATATCCAAAAAACAGCATTTAGTACGGAGAACGGGCACTATGAATTTCTTGGGATGCCATTTGGGCTGAAAAACGCTCCATCAACATTTCAAAGAGTGATGGACAACGTTTTAGGAAATCTTTTGAACGACATATGTCTTGTGTATCTCGACGATGTTATAATATTTAGCACGAGTCTACAAGAGCATATAGAAAGTATAAAAGCAGTTTTTGAAAGATTAAAGAAAGCCAATTTGAAGATACAACTTGACAAATCTGAATTTTTTAAACGTGAAGTAGCATATCTTGGACACGTAGTAACACCTGAAGGCGTAAAGCCTAGCCCGGAAAAAATTCTAGCTATCAAAAACTACCCCTTACCAAAAACAGTAAAACAAATTAAAGCATTTTTAGGACTCCTCGGATATTATCGTAAATTCATTAAAGATTTCGCTAAATTGACAAAACCGATGACAAATTGTTTGAAGAAAGGAGCTACGATAAATGAAAAAATGTAGAGTATTCAAATTGTTTCCAAAAATGTAAAGAACTTTGCTATCGGCGCGGTTCTTTCTCAAGGACCAGTTGGAACTGACCTACCTATAGCTTACGCGAGTAGAACTCTCAATAACTCGGAACAAAATTATTCCACAATTGAGAAGGAACTATTAGCCATAGTTTGGGCGACCAAGTATTTGAGGCCATATCTTTTCGGACGAAAATTCAAGATAATAACAGACCACAAACCTTTGCAGTGGCTTTTCTCACTAAAAGAACCAAATTCAAAGCTTGTTCGATGGCGACTTGAATTAGAAGAATTTGATTTCGGAATTATGTACAAAAAAGGTTCAATGAATAAAAATGCAGACGCTTTGTCAAGAATAGAGCTCAATATAAATTCAGTCAACTCTGGCGAACAAGAATTTTTCAATTATTTATTTATCAACCACTCAACAGGATACGGGAGTATCCCAATTACAGAGGGCTGGAAAGAATACAATAATAAATGACAATGACATCAACACTTGAGAATGAATAGATTACATTAGAAGAAAAAAAATAATTAAATCTAAGGAAAAACATTGTACAGTGCACGCTTATATACCAACAAAGAATCGTAGTATAAGTCCATATCTGATGTGTTGGACACAAACGTATTGAAGATATGACATATCCGCCTGGTTGGAGCATTCAGTTCATAGTTTGATTTAGATATTGGAATTCTGAATGTATACAATTGAGCAGCTGTTCTACTTAAATTACGTGGCACCACGAAGTTAAGGTTTCCCAGAATTGAAGAGCTGTCAATGCGATTGTGGACCAGTTTATACAAAAAAATACAAGAAATAATGTTCCGTCTTTTTTGAAGCGCAGTAATATGAAATAGTTCAAGATGATATGTATAGCTGTAAGTAAGACAATTGAAAGAAACACAAAATTTTCTAGCACAAAATCTAACAAATTTTCTCTGAATTCTCTCAATCTCCTCACTGTATTTAATATACATCGGATTCCAAACCACGACACAGTACTCAAGCCTGGAACGCACAAAAGAAAAATATAGAGATTTGAGTGTTGTCACTCTTGTGGAATAACTTGAATTTCTAATAATAAATCCTAATATTTTATACGAATAATTTGCAATATATTCTACATGATTTTGAAAAGTTAGTTTAGGATCAAATATGACACCCAAATCTCTACATTGCGTAACTCTATTAAGTGCTAAACTACTCATTTTGTACACATTCAGAACTACATTATGTTTCATGGAGTATGTCATAACTTTACATTTTTCTATATTATAAAATAAATTTGATTGAATATACCATTTATGGAGATTTTCTATATCAGTCTGTAGAAGATCGCTATCATTCTGTGAGTTTATTACTTTAAAAATTTTCAAATCATCAGCATATAATAATACTTCAGAGTTCTTAATGCAATTAGTTATATCATTTATAAAAAGGATGAATAATAAAAGTCCTAAGTTTAATCCCTGAGGAATCCCAGAGGAAGGCATGAAATATTTAGATTTGGTATAATTATAACACACGAAGTTTTCACGATTCCTAATATAAGAGTCAAAAAACATGATTAATAAAGTGTTTCAGAAATGCGTTCCTAGGATGCGTAAAAGAATTACTAATTACCCTTCCTGGTTTACTAAGGATATCATTCAAATGATCAAACAAGAAGAAAAAGCTCATAAACTGTACAAGACTCACAAGGATGAATATCATTATAAAGAATTCAGTTCCTTACGAGCTAAACTAAAATCAAATATGAAAGATGCTTACCGAAATTTTATATCAAATGCTGAATCAAATATATCGTCCGATCCAAATAAATTTTGGGCATTCGTGAATAATCTCAAACAAACATCACGCATCCCGGGTAACATGTTTCTGAAAAACAATGAACTCAAATCTACGACGGAAATTGTACAAGGGTTTGCGGATCATTTCAACAGTGTTTATTCAACTGAGGATCTGTGCGTCGACTTTGATGACTTTTCAACAGAATCAGTTACTATGCATCAACTAAATATTCAAAAAATAACCGAGGATGATATAATACAAGCTATAAATAGTCTGAAAATCTCCATGTCTCCCGGTCCAGATAACATTCCAGCTTTTATACTTAAGGGTTGTCGTGACTTATTAACTACACCGCTGCTAATTATCTTTAATCTATCTCTTTCTACTAATACATTTCCAAATTCCTTCAAGAAAGCCCATGTGTGTCCTATATTTGAATCTGGCAGTTCTCATGATATTGAAAATTATAGATCTATCAGTATTTTATCCAACATTGCAAAGTGTTTTGAGAAAATTTTGTATAAATACATATACAATCATGTATCTGATTCAATCAGTAACAATCAGCATGGCTTTATTAGCGGAAGATCCACAACTACAAATTTAGTAGAGTTCACAGATTTTATGTCAACTTCATTGAATAAAAATAAACAAATAGATGTAATCTATACAGACTTCACTAAAGCTTTTGATAAGATTAATCATAAAATCATGCTATTTAAATTAAAACATCAGTTTGGCTTCTCACCTGAATTAATTATGTCATAGAATCTATCAACAGCTTCATTGACATCAGTGAACGACTTAAGAATATTCCAATCTGTGTCTCTTAGTAAAGAGTACATCAACTCATAATCCGCACGTTGGAAATTATAGAAGAAATCAGAGCTGAATTTTGACTTATGAGGAACAGTATACGTTTAATTCTAAAGTAATAAATGAAGAAGGATGATATTTGTCTTCCGGTACAAAAGAGATATCCTCGCGAATTACACCACAATTTATATTAGATATAACGACATCAAGAATACGATTGTCACAGTTTTATATTTTATTTTGTTGAATTCCTCCAAGAAAATTACAAAAATTATTGAATCTAGTTATGTGATTGTTTGTAAAATTCAAATTATGATATTTAACTAGATCGAAGATATTCAGATCCCCAATTATAATGAAATTATTTTGAAGTACAGAACTATTTGATTCTAAGCAATCATAAATCATTTCTTGTTGTTCAGCTGAAATAGGAGAAGGAGCATAAATGCAAATGACAATCAAATTTGCACCCGAGTTCAAATGCAATTTGATACCGATAATATCAGCAATAGAGTTTTCATTTAAATCTAATTTTATGAGTGATGATTTGTGTTTATTATTCACTGCACACAAAACACCTCCGCCGCGTGATTTGCCTACCTTACGGTAATTACGATCCTTTCTAAAAGTGTTATATCTGTTATGATCGAATAATTCATTATTATATACTGTATCATTGAGCCATGTCTCCGTGATAGCAATTATATCATAGTCAGTACTAGCACTATTTATTAATACTTCATTCAGTTTAGTATTAAGACCTCTAGCATTCTGATAGTAAATCTCCATAAATAAATTTTATATTCGTGTATCACGATTATATGCGAAGGTCACACAATATGAACAGATGAAACACCAAAAGTCTTGAAAAAACGTGCAATTAGTATACTGCGGACAAGTGAACTGAACAATAACTGTCAAATAGAATGAACACAAAAAAAATCTAGTTCAATGGTTCAATGGTTGAATGTTGCTCCAGGATTGACAAAGTTGAATTACAGTGCAATGCAAATCACGGAATGAGTTCTTCTGATGTAGAAAATAATGCAAGTCTGTTAATATGGTCATTCAATTTGAAGAAAATATTGCCATCGTTTGTCCACACATTTTTAAAGCCGTATTTATCACAAGCTTCTTTATACATCTCATGCCGAATCTTGGTAAGATCTTCCTTGATGTAAATACCAGTGCTTTTAAGCTTGCTCCTATTTTTTAGGATAGAGTCACGGGTCTTATATGACATGAACTTAATTATGATAGCACGTGCACTACTAGGAGATGCTGATTTAGGATCACTCGCAAGTTTTATTGGGGGTTTGCCAACACGATGACAGCGATCAATTGATTCAGGAGGAACATTAAGGGATAATTTTGATTTCAGGATCTCACGCACCTTTTCTTCAGGGTCCTCATGAATATCCTCAGGTACGCCAAAAATACGAATACAATTCCTTCTAGAGTATTGCTCAAGTTCATCAACTTCATGCTCCAAATGAATATTTTTGTTAGTAAGTCCCTCAATTATCTCCTCGTAATATTTTCTTTGCTCTTCCAATTTTTTGTCCAGGTGAACAAATATTTTGTCTGCAATTTTTTGTATAAAAGAATCATCGTTCAGAATTTTACTGACCATTTCAGTTTCAGACGCACTATTGTTCCTTCTACTGCCCATATTTACTTTAAAAATGTGAAAAAAGGCACCAGTTTTCGATATTATGAAGAAAAATATGGAGCAACAAAAAACACGTTTATTCGTGTTGAGACATATATACGAATATGGAAGCATTTAATAAAAACTTGGAACAAAATTTAGAATCACAATCTATGATAGCAGAACCAGACGACACACCTGACTCAGAGACAGACAATACAGTTCATTTTTACCTAGAAAATCCCATCATTGGAATTCCTACATCAGAATCACCACTTAATGTTGGAAAGAATCAACATATTTTTCCGGAGGTCATGCACTCACCTAGTAAACCAAAATTAACCAAACTTCATTCAGACAAGATGCGAGTTTCGATTCAATTATCGAAAGATAGTTTTGAAAAGGATGTAGTAACATTTATTGAAGAGTATGTTGTCCCGAATGTTAGATATTATTTATTCTTCGAACAGCCAATGTACGAAAAATTTACAAAAGTATTACAAAAATATTTCAAAAATTCCAAAATCAATTTTGTTAAATGTAATATCTAATTAATAGACGTGGAAAGGGAAGACGACATTAAAGAAAAAATACAAAACTATCACGAAGGTTAAACCAACCATTAATGAAACCTACAATCAAATTAAAAATATTTATTATTGGCCAAACCAGATTAAAACTATCACAGACTATATAAACCAATGCGCAGTTTTACAAACTTTGTAATAAGTCGAAATCACGCTTTTCCGCGCGGATTTTCACAATCAAAAAGTTCATATTCCTATTGAGTACCTCATAATCTGTATGAATCTATCGACAAAAACATCATATTTCGTGTTTTCAGAGCGCTATCTGCAGTTATATGAAGTTTTAAATAAGTCAAAACTACCACATTCTGAGCAGTTACAAAGTATCGCAAATCACATGAATCTATCCAATACAACATAATACGCATGAATCCGTCCTCGAATGCACAGAATTTTGCGTTTCCAGCGAGTTATCAGCGTTTTTTCTGAGTCTCGCTGAGAAATTTTTGGCTCTGTAAATCTCCTCAGAAGCAAAATTTTGCTTCAAAAGTGCGTTATATGGCAGAATCTAGCACTAAATACATCATATTTCGTGTTTTTAGAGTGCTATTCGCAGTTTTGCAAATTTTGGAATAAGTCGGAATCACGCTTTTCCGCGCAGATTTTCACAATCAAAAAGTTCATATTTCTATTCAGGACCTCATAATATGTACGAATCTATCGACAAAAACATCATATTTCGTGTTCTCAGAGCGCTATCTGCAGTTATATGAAGTTTTAAATAAATCAAAATTACCACATTGTTAGCAGTTTCAAAGTATCGCAAATCACATCGATCTATCCAATACAACATATACGCATGGATCCGTCCTTAAATGCACAAAATTTTGCGTTTCCAGCGAGTAATCAGCGTTTTTTCTGAGTCTCGTTAAGAAATTTTTGAATCTGTAAATCTGCTCAGAAGCAATATTTTGCTTCAAAAAAGCGTTATATGGCAGAATCTAGCACCAAATACATCATATTCCGTGTTTTCAGAGTGCTATTCGCAGTTTTACAAACTTTGGAATAAGTCAAAATCACGCTTTTCCGCGCAGGTTTTCACAATCAAGAAGTTCATATTCCTATTCAGGACCTCATAATATGTATAAATCTATCGACAAAAACATCATATTTCGTGTTTTCAGAGCGCTATTCGCAGTTTTGCAAATTTTGGAATAAGTCGGAATCACGCTTTTCCGCGCAGATTTTCACAATCAAAAAGTTCATATTTCTATTCAGGACCTCATAATATGTACGAATCTATCGACAAAAACATCATATTTCGTGTTCTCAGAGCGCTATCTGCAGTTATATGAAGTTTTAAATAAATCAAAATTACCACATTGTTAGCAGTTTCAAAGTATCGCAAATCACATCGATCTATCCAATACAACATATACGCATGGATCCGTCCTTAAATGCACAAAATTTTGCGTTTCCAGCGAGTAATCAGCGTTTTTTCTGAGTCTCGTTAAGAAATTTTTGAATCTGTAAATCTGCTCAGAAGCAATATTTTGCTTCAAAAAAGCGTTATATGGCAGAATCTAGCACCAAATACATCATATTCCGTGTTTTCAGAGTGCTATTCGCAGTTTTACAAACTTTGGAATAAGTCAAAATCACGCTTTTCCGCGCAGGTTTTCACAATCAAGAAGTTCATATTCCTATTCAGGACCTCATAATATGTATAAATCTATCGACAAAAACATCATATTTCGTGTTTTCAGAGCGCTATCTGCAGTTATATGAAGTTTGAAATGAGTCAAAATTACCACATTCTGAGCAGTCTCAAAGTATCGCAAATCACATAAATCTATCCAATACATCATAATACGCATGAATCCGTCCTCAAATGCACAAAATTTTGCGTTCCCAGCGAGTTATGAGCGTTTCTTCTGAGTCTCGTTGAGAAATTTTGACTCTGTAAATCTGCTCAGAAGCAAGATTTTGCTTCCAAAGTGCGTTTTATGGCAGAATCTAGCACCAAATACATCATATTTCGTGTTTTTAGAGTGCTATTCGCAGTCTAACAAACTTTGGAATAAGTCGGAATCACGCTTTTCCGCGCAGATTTTCAGGACCTCATAATATGTATGAATCTATCGACAAAAACATCATATTTCGTGTTCTCAGAGCGCTATCTGCAGTTATATGAAGTTTGTAATAAGTCAAAATTACCATATTCTGAGCAGTTTCAAAGTATCGCAAATCACATAAATCTATCCAATACAACATGATACGCATGAATCCGTCCTCAAATGCACAAAATTTTGCGTTTCCAGTGAGTTATCAGCGTTTTTTCTAAGTCTAGTTGAGAAATTTTTGACTGTGTAAATCTGCTCAGAAGCAAGATCTTGCTTTAAAAGTGCGTTATATTGCAGAATCTAGCACCAAATTATGAATGATGATACGTTAAGAAAATTCTTTAATGTTTGTACTCTATTTATTGCGTCAATTCTGAATACATATATATTGATTCGTTATGATTGAAAAAATACGTGACATGTAAAACCGTAACTAACATCAATATCCAAAAAACTGAATGTTGTTTTTTTTTCGCATTCTTCATTTTTCAGATATATGTTTCACATCCTCCCCCGGCAGAATAGTATCTACTTCTAGTGGATAAAGGAGTTGTACTGGTCTTCGTAACTTCAAACCGTTGCTGAGTTGAGCCTCACATGCTCTCGTTCTTCCGTCTCGACCTTGAAACAAATCTACAATCCTTACCATCTTCCTACATAGCCTTGGAAGTTGTTGATCGTGCAGTAATGCAACATCTACTTACTTCAATTCTTTGATCTTCGTTTTGGGAGTATGATGCATAAATCTGACTTGTTGTAAGTAATCTGTACACCATCGATGCCATAATTTGGTTACTTTGAATTCTCGATTCTCTCTTTTTTGAAGAATATTATTTCGACAAGTTTCAGGACTTTTTAAATCCATACTAAATCCAATGTCACTTGACCCAATGAGAAAACGTGCTGGAGATGAAATCATTAAATTTGTAGTATCGTCATCAGTATAAGTTAAAGGCCGTGAATTAACAGTAGTTTCCACCTCAGACAAAATTGTGTTCAACTCGTCGTAATCAACACGAGCTTTGCCGAGAGTTATTCTTAGAGCATCTTCCACGGTTTTTACTATTCGCTTCCAAAAACCGCCCCACCAAGCAGCTCTTTCTATGATGAATCGCCATTCCATTCAATATTCTCTTACCAATTCTTGGAGTTTTACAGACCTCAGAATACAAAATAGTTCTTTTATTTCGAGCGATGTTCGTCGAAATGTCTTTGCGTTATCGGAATATATAACATTGGGAACTCCTCTTCTTGCAATAAATCTACGTGAAGACCTGATGCAACTTTCTGTTGTTGAATCAGAAACCAACTGTTAAAGGACCAGGGATCTTCTTTTTTGATTGTATCATTTCTACAAATCTTTGAACATATGCTGTTACATGCAATATTTTCTCTAATCTCTCAAATCTTTTAAATTTAAATAAAGATCGGAACTCAACACTGTCATTCTTTCCTTCTACTTCAATAATATTTGCCAATATTTTATTTTGTTTCCCATTATTTTCTTCAATGTCATTTATTGGCCAATTTTCCCGCTCTTCGCGCAGCCATTTTGGTCCTGTAAGCCACATTTCTGATTCACATAGTGACTTTGCTGATACTCCTCTGGTCAACAAATCAGCAGGATTTTCTTTGCTTGGGCAATACCTCCATTCACCCTTCGTCAAATTTTGTATCTCGTTTACTCTATTTGTAACATACTTTTCTCTTTTCTTTTTCCCTTTTATCCAGTAAAGAGTTATCGTTGAATCTGACCACAAATATAGCCCCCTTATATTCAATTCTAAATATTTTAAAATATTATTTTGTAGTCTGACTGCACATAAGGCAGCAGTTAGTTAAAGTTTTGGTAGCGTCAATTCTTTGCTTCCTTTTTCATTTAAAGGAGCGAAACGATTTTTTGCAATTAAAAAAGAGCAAGTTTTAGTTTTTAGACATTTCAAATATGCCACTGTTCCATACGCTTGTAAACTTGCATCAGCAAAAACATGTAATTCCACATTATCATTATTATTATTTATAATCATGCGAGGAATTTGAAAATTTTCTAATGTTGGCGACTCTTTATGCCATTTTCTCCATTCTATCTCTAAATCTTCTGGCAAATGTGTATCCCACTCCAAACTTTGTTTCCATATTTCTTGTAATATTATTTTTATTCTCACAGTATAAGGTCCAAGAACTTCTAACGGATCGAAAATTCTTGATATAGTTTGAAGAACACTTCTTTTGGTTGGACACATCTCCATTTTTACGGTTTTGCAACATAATATATAGACTGACAATTCGTCAGTTGTACTATACCACAAAATTCCTAACACCTTCTTTGACTCATTTTCCTTAATAGATTCTGTATTGTCTCTAAACAATGAGTTTAATTCAACATTATTTGGACTCCATTTTCTTAAATTCATGTTCGCTGATTTTAGAATTTCTTTAGACTGCTTATAAATCATAATAGCCTCTTCCAAATTATTTGTGGCTAGTATTAAATCGTCAACGTAGAACGATTTATTTAAAATTGTTGCCGTTTTTTTCAATAACTCCGGTTGATTCTCTATATGCTTTTTCAGAGTGGCTGCTAACAAAAAAGGACTTGTGGTTACTCCAAATGTTACTCTTTTCATACGATATGTTGTTGAAGTCGGTAATTCTGACGTTGATGCAATATTTTTTTTAATTGGTTTGTCGTACCATAAAAATCGATGTGAATCGCGATCTTTCTCTTTCAATGCTATTTGAAGAAACGCTTTTCAATGTCTGCAATTATGCCAATTGAGCCAATTCGAAAATTCAATATGATTTTCACTAAATCTAGAACTCAGTTTGCACCGATCAATAATTGTTCGTTCAATGATTCAAATGCAGGACCGTGTGCTGAACAATCATAAACTACACGTAACTTGGTTGTCTCCCTATCTTCGCGATAAACTGGTCTATGAGGCATATAATAAATTTTAGAACCATTTGAAATTTTTGGGACAATTTCAGCACAATCGTTCAGCATATATTCTCGTATTGCGCAGTCGTATTCATATAGTTTATTATTTCGCAATAGTTTATTCGTTAAATTATTCACACGAGTTAATGCTCCAGTATAGTTTGAATCTAAATGTTGCTCATGTCTCCATGGCAGCGATACCTCATAGCGACCGTCTTTGAATTCAATGCTGTTTTAATGAAATCTTCGGTAAAACTATTATTTACCTTATTATCGGTTTTTTGAAGTTCTTTATATTTTGGATCGCGCATGGTAGTTACATGCCTGTATTTACATTTCGCACATTTCAAATCCCAAATTTTACAATTTCTTGAATTATGATTTGCCTTAGTAAAACGAAAACAAAGCCTATTTTCTCTCAAAATATTCTTCTTTTCCTCTATACTCATTGAACTATCACAATCTACCGTCTGGTGTGCTTTGGCTTGACAAAACAAACAACAATCTCTCACACTTGTTAACAAATTTTCCGCCGTGAAAAGTTTAAATTTATTTCGTACCTTATCTATATTTTTGTTTAACACCTTCTGACTATCCCACTCATTTGAACAACGTGCTTGTTCAATTGAATCTTATTCCATTTTAATAAATTGCAGTAATCTAGTTATCTGTTTGTTATAATCAATATTTTGCTCATAATCAATTGAATTGTTTTCGTTCAAATCATTATCGCTCAACTTCTGTTTATCATATGAAATTCTCAAATTGAATGGTAATGCCTTAAAGATGATCGATTTTACCAGTAGACCATACTGATTTGTCGAAATGCCCAAAGTTGTCAATGATTTGGTTATTGTTGAAGCAGTATTGTATAATTTTCTCAAACCAAAAATGACTTTTTCATATTTAACATGACTTATAGCTAATAATCTTTGAATATAAATATCTACAACACGTTCCTTATCATCATATTCAGCCTTTAACATTTCAATTGCATCCTTGTATGATGACTGACTTGATGTCAATCCGTTTATTGTTACCAATGCCTTGCCTAACAAATAAGATTTCAAGTGGGAAAACTTAGCTGAATCATCTAAATTTTGATTTTCATGTATTGCTAAGCTGTAATGTTCCCAAAAGGCAGGCCAATTTTCTATATTTCCGTCAAATTTAACAATTTCAAGCTTTGGTAACTTAATTAATGATTGTGCATGTCTACCTGATGTCTGTCGATTCTCTTCATCATTCTGCAAACCTTGTGAAACTGTACCTGTATTTTCGCTTCTTGCTTTTGCGTCATTCATTCGTTGTTCTAATTTTGCAGCAATTCCTACGGCATTGTCATTGTATTCCACTATCTTCTCGCATTCCTTTTCCTGTTGATTTTCTTGAATTGAAGGGGCTAGTTTTTCGTTAATAACTTCCAACTGTCTTTGTGCGGCTTTTACTCGTGCTATAAGTACCGGTATCTCGTTTATTTCGACATTCCCTTTCTTGATCATTTCTTCTCCTTCTTTCATCAAGCTTGTTAACTGTGTTCGATAAGTTTTGCGTAATGTGAAATCCATTTTTTTCGTCATGAGAATTCACAAACACTAAGCCACACCGGTTTTCTTCGTGAAGGTTCCCGGGTTTGGGCACCAAATATGAATGATGATACGTTAAGAAAAGGCTTTATTGTTTGTACTCTATTTAAAACGTCAATTCTGAATACATATATATATATATATATATATATATATATATATATATATATATATATATATATATATATATATATATATATATATATATATATATGTATATATATATATATATATATATATATATATATATATATATATATATATATATATATATATATATATATATATATATATATATATTGATTCGTTATGATTGAAACAATACGTGACATGTAAAACCGTAACTAATAGCAATGTCCAAAAAACTGAATGTTGTTTTTTTTTCGTGTTTTTAGAGTGCTATTCGCAGTTTTACAAACTTTGGAATAAGTCGAAATCACGCTTTTCCGCGCAGATTTTCACAATCAAAAAGTTCATACTCCTCTTCAGGCCTTCATAATATGTATGAATCTATCGACAAAAACATCATATTTCGTGTTCTCAGAGCGCTATCTGCAGTTATATGAAGTTTTAAATAAATCAAAATTACCACATTGTTAGCAGTTTCAAAGTATCGCAAATCACATCGATCTATCCAATACAACATATACGCATGGATCCGTCCTTAAATGCACAAAATTTTGCGTTTCCAGCGAGTAATCAGCGTTTTTTCTGAGTCTCGTTAAGAAATTTTTGAATCTGTAAATCTGCTCAGAAGCAATATTTTGCTCCAAAAAAGCGTTATATGGCAGAATCTAGCACCAAATACATCATATTCCGTGTTTTCAGAGTGCTATTCGCAGTTTTACAAACTTTGGAATAAGTCAAAATCACGCTTTTCCGCGCAGGTTTTCACAATCAAGAAGTTCATATTCCTATTCAGGACCTCATAATATGTATAAATCTATCGACAAAAACATCATATTTCGTGTTTTCAGAGCGCTATCTGCAGTTATATGAAGTTTGAAATGAGTCAAAATTACCACATTCTGAGCAGTCTCAAAGTATCGCAAATCACATAAATCTATCCAATACATCATAATACGCATGAATCCGTCCTCAAATGCACAAAATTTTGCGTTCCCAGCGAGTTATGAGCGTTTCTTCTGAGTCTCGTTGAGAAATTTTGACTCTGTAAATCTGCTCAGAAGCAAGATTTTGCTTCCAAAGTGCGTTTTATGGCAGAATCTAGCACCAAATACATCATATTTCGTGTTTTTAGAGTGCTATTCGCAGTCTAACAAACTTTGGAATAAGTCGGAATCACGCTTTTCCGCGCAGATTTTCAGGACCTCATAATATGTATGAATCTATCGACAAAAACATCATATTTCGTGTTCTCAGAGCGCTATCTGCAGTTATATGAAGTTTGTAATAAGTCAAAATTACCATATTCTGAGCAGTTTCAAAGTATCGCAAATCACATAAATCTATCCAATACAACATGATACGCATGAATCCGTCCTCAAATGCACAAAATTTTGCGTTTCCAGTGAGTTATCAGCGTTTTTTCTAAGTCTAGTTGAGAAATTTTTGACTGTGTAAATCTGCTCAGAAGCAAGATCTTGCTTTAAAAGTGCGTTATATTGCAGAATCTAGCACCAAATTATGAATGATGATACGTTAAGAAAATTCTTTAATGTTTGTACTCTATTTATTGCGTCAATTCTGAATACATATATATTGATTCGTTATGATTGAAAAAATACGTGACATGTAAAACCGTAACTAACATCAATATCCAAAAAACTGAATGTTGTTTTTTTTTCGCATTCTTCATTTTTCAGATATATGTTTCACATCCTCCCCCGGCAGAATAGTATCTACTTCTAGTGGATAAAGGAGTTGTACTGGTCTTCGTAACTTCAAACCGTTGCTGAGTTGAGCCTCACATGCTCTCGTTCTTCCGTCTCGACCTTGAAACAAATCTACAATCCTTACCATCTTCCTACATAGCCTTGGAAGTTGTTGATCGTGCAGTAATGCAACATCTACTTACTTCAATTCTTTGATCTTCGTTTTGGGAGTATGATGCATAAATCTGACTTGTTGTAAGTAATCTGTACACCATCGATGCCATAATTTGGTTACTTTGAATTCTCGATTCTCTCTTTTTTGAAGAATATTATTTCGACAAGTTTCAGGACTTTTTAAATCCATACTAAATCCAATGTCACTTGACCCAATGAGAAAACGTGCTGGAGATGAAATCATTAAATTTGTAGTATCGTCATCAGTATAAGTTAAAGGCCGTGAATTAACAGTAGTTTCCACCTCAGACAAAATTGTGTTCAACTCGTCGTAATCAACACGAGCTTTGCCGAGAGTTATTCTTAGAGCATCTTCCACGGTTTTTACTATTCGCTTCCAAAAACCGCCCCACCAAGCAGCTCTTTCTATGATGAATCGCCATTCCATTCAATATTCTCTTACCAATTCTTGGAGTTTTACAGACCTCAGAATACAAAATAGTTCTTTTATTTCGAGCGATGTTCGTCGAAATGTCTTTGCGTTATCGGAATATATAACATTGGGAACTCCTCTTCTTGCAATAAATCTACGTGAAGACCTGATGCAACTTTCTGTTGTTGAATCAGAAACCAACTGTTAAAGGACCAGGGATCTTCTTTTTTGATTGTATCATTTCTACAAATCTTTGAACATATGCTGTTACATGTAATATTTTCTCTAATCTCTCAAATCTTTTAAATTTAAATAAAGATCGGAACTCAACACTGTCATTCTTTCCTTCTACTTCAATAATATTTGCCAATATTTTATTTTGTTTCCCATTATTTTCTTCAATGTCATTTATTGGCCAATTTTCCCGCTCTTCGCGCAGCCATTTTGGTCCTGTAAGCCACATTTCTGATTCACATAGTGACTTTGCTGATACTCCTCTGGTCAACAAATCAGCAGGATTTTCTTTGCTTGGGCAATACCTCCATTCACCCTTCGTCAAATTTTGTATCTCGTTTACTCTATTTGTAACATACTTTTCTCTTTTCTTTTTCCCTTTTATCCAGTAAAGAGTTATCGTTGAATCTGACCACAAATATAGCCCCCTTATATTCAATTCTAAATATTTTAAAATATTATTTTGTAGTCTGACTGCACATAAGGCAGCAGTTAGTTAAAGTTTTGGTAGCGTCAATTCTTTGCTTCCTTTTTCATTTAAAGGAGCGATTCGATTTTTTGCAATTAAAAAAGAGCAAGTTTTAGTTTTTAGACATTTCAAATATGCCACTGTTCCATACGCTTGTAAACTTGCATCAGCAAAAACATGTAATTCCACATTATCATTATTATTATTTATAATCATGCGAGGAATTTGAAAATTTTCTAATGTTGGCGACTCTTTATGCCATTTTCTCCATTCTATCTCTAAATCTTCTGGCAAATGTGTATCCCACTCCAAACTTTGTTTCCATATTTCTTGTAATATTATTTTTATTCTCACAGTATAAGGTCCAAGAACTTCTAACGGATCGAAAATTCTTGATATAGTTTGAAGAACACTTCTTTTGGTTGGACACATCTCCATTTTTACGGTTTTGCAACATAATATATAGACTGACAATTCGTCAGTTGTACTATACCACAAAATTCCTAACACCTTCTTTGACTCATTTTCCTTAATAGATTCTGTATTGTCTCTAAACAATGAGTTTAATTCAACATTATTTGGACTCCATTTTCTTAAATTCATGTTCGCTGATTTTAGAATTTCTTTAGACTGCTTATAAATCATAATAGCCTCTTCCAAATTATTTGTGGCTAGTATTAAATCGTCAACGTAGAACGATTTATTTAAAATTGTTGCCGTTTTTTTCAATAACTCCGGTTGATTCTCTATATGCTTTTTCAGAGTGGCTGCTAACAAAAAAGGACTTGTGGTTACTCCAAATGTTACTCTTTTCATACGATATGTTGTTGAAGTCGGTAATTCTGACGTTGATGCAATATTTTTTTTAATTGGTTTGTCGTACCATAAAAATCGATGTGAATCGCGATCTTTCTCTTTCAATGCTATTTGAAGAAACGCTTTTCAATGTCTGCAATTATGCCAATTGAGCCAATTCGAAAATTCAATATGATTTTCACTAAATCTAGAACTCAGTTTGCACCGATCAATAATTGTTCGTTCAATGATTCAAATGCAGGACCGTGTGCTGAACAATCATAAACTACACGTAACTTGGTTGTCTCCCTATCTTCGCGATAAACTGGTCTATGAGGCATATAATAAATTTTAGAACCATTTGAAATTTTTGGGACAATTTCAGCACAATCGTTCAGCATATATTCTCGTATTGCGCAGTCGTATTCATATAGTTTATTATTTCGCAATAGTTTATTCGTCAAATTATTCACACGAGTTAATGCTCCAGTATAGTTTGAATCTAAATGTTGCTCATGTCTCCATGGCAGCGATACCTCATAGCGACCGTCTTTGAATTCAATGCTGTTTTAATGAAATCTTCGGTAAAACTATTATTTACCTTATTATCGGTTTTTTGAAGTTCTTTATATTTTGGATCGCGCATGGTAGTTACATGCCTGTATTTACATTTCGCACATTTCAAATCCCAAATTTTACAATTTCTTGAATTATGATTTGCCTTAGTAAAACGAAAACAAAGCCTATTTTCTCTCAAAATATTCTTCTTTTCCTCTATACTCATTGAACTATCACAATCTACCGTCTGGTGTGCTTTGGCTTGACAAAACAAACAACAATCTCTCACACTTGTTAACAAATTTTCCGCCGTGAAAAGTTTAAATTTATTTCGTACCTTATCTATATTTTTGTTTAACACCTTCTGACTATCCCACTCATTTGAACAACGTGCTTGTTCAATTGAATCTTATTCCATTTTAATAAATTGCAGTAATCTAGTTATCTGTTTGTTATAATCAATATTTTGCTCATAATCAATTGAATTGTTTTCGTTCAAATCATTATCGCTCAACTTCTGTTTATCATATGAAATTCTCAAATTGAATGGTAATGCCTTAAAGATGATCGATTTTACCAGTAGACCATACTGATTTGTCGAAATGCCCAAAGTTGTCAATGATTTGGTTATTGTTGAAGCAGTATTGTATAATTTTCTCAAACCAAAAATGACTTTTTCATATTTAACATGACTTATAGCTAATAATCTTTGAATATAAATATCTACAACACGTTCCTTATCATCATATTCAGCCTTTAACATTTCAATTGCATCCTTGTATGATGACTGACTTGATGTCAATCCGTTTATTGTTACCAATGCCTTGCCTAACAAATAAGATTTCAAGTGGGAAAACTTAGCTGAATCATCTAAATTTTGATTTTCATGTATTGCTAAGCTGTAATGTTCCCAAAAGGCAGGCCAATTTTCTATATTTCCGTCAAATTTAACAATTTCAAGCTTTGGTAACTTAATTAATGATTGTGCATGTCTACCTGATGTCTGTCGATTCTCTTCATCATTCTGCAAACCTTGTGAAACTGTACCTGTATTTTCGCTTCTTGCTTTTGCGTCATTCATTCGTTGTTCTAATTTTGCAGCAATTCCTACGGCATTGTCATTGTATTCCACTATCTTCTCGCATTCCTTTTCCTGTTGATTTTCTTGAATTGAAGGGGCTAGTTTTTCGTTAATAACTTCCAACTGTCTTTGTGCGGCTTTTACTCGTGCTATAAGTACCGGTATCTCGTTTATTTCGACATTCCCTTTCTTGATCATTTCTTCTCCTTCTTTCATCAAGCTTGTTAACTGTGTTCGATAAGTTTTGCGTAATGTGAAATCCATTTTTTTCGTCATGAGAATTCACAAACACTAAGCCACACCGGTTTTCTTCGTGAAGGTTCCCGGGTTTGGGCACCAAATATGAATGATGATACGTTAAGAAAAGGCTTTATTGTTTGTACTCTATTTAAAACGTCAATTCTGAATACATATATATATATATATATATATATATATATATATATATATATATATATATATATATATATATATATATATATATATATATATATATATATATATATATTGATTCGTTATGATTGAAACAATACGTGACATGTAAAACCGTAACTAATAGCAATGTCCAAAAAACTGAATGTTGCTTTTTTTTCGCCTTTTTCATTTTTCAGATATATTTTTCACACAAATACATCATATTTCGTGTTTTTAGAGTGCTATTCGCAGTTTTACAAACTTTGGAATAAGTCGAAATCACGCTTTTCCGCGCAGATTTTCACAATCAAAAAGTTCATACTCCTCTTCAGGCCTTCATAATATGTATGAATCTATCGACAAAAACATCATATTTCGTATTTTCAGAGCGCTATCTGCAGTTATATGAAGTTTGAAATAAGACACAATTACCACATTCTGAGCAGTTCCAAAGTATCGCAAATAACATAAATCTATCCAATACAACATAATACGCATGAATCCGTCCTCAAATGCACAAAATTTTGCGTCTTCAGCGAGTTATCAGCATTTTTCCTGACTCTCGTTGAGAAATTTTTGACTCTGTAAATCTGCTCAGGAGCAAGATTTTGCTCTAAAAGTGCGTTACATGGCAGAATCTACTACCAAATACATCATATTTCGTGTTTTTGGAGTGCTATTCGCAGTTTTACAAACTTTGGAATAAGTCGAAATCACGCTTTTCCGCGCAGATTTTCACAATCAAAAAGTTCTTATTCCTATTCAGGACCTCATAATATGTATGAATTTATCAACAAAAACATCATATTCCTTGTTTTCAGAGCGCTATCTGCAGTTATATGGAGTTTGAATAAGTCAAAATTACCACATTCTGAGCAGTCTTAGAATATCGCAAGTCACATAAATCTTTCCAATACATCATAATACGCATGAAACCGTTCTCAAATGCACAAAATTTTGCGTTTCCAGCGTGTTATCAGCGAATTTTCTGAGTCTCGTTGAGAAATTTTTGACTCTGTAAATCTGCTCAGAAGCAAGATTTTGTTTCAGAAGTGCGTTATATGGCTGAATCTTGCACCAAATACATCATATTTCGTGTTTTTAGAGTGCTATTCGCAGTTTTACAAACTTTGGAATAAGTCGAAATAACGCTTTTCCGCGCAGATTTTCACAATCAAAAAGTTTATATTTCTATTCAGGACCTCATAATATGTATGAATCTATCGACAAAAACATCATATTTCGTGTTTTCAGAGCGCTATCTGCAGTTATATAAAGTGCGAAATAAGTCAAAATTATCACATTCTGATCAGTTTCAAAGTATCGCAAATCACATAAATCTATCCACTACAACATAATACGCATGAATACGTTCTCAAATGCACAAAATTTTGCGTTTCCAGCAAATTATCAGCGTATTTTCTTAGTCTTGTTGAGAAATTTTTGACTCTGTAAATCTGCTCTGAAGTAAGATTTTGCTTCAAAAGTGCGTTATATGGCAAAATCTAGCACCAAATACATCATATTCCGTGTTTCTAGAGTGCTATTCGCAGTTTTACAAATTTTGGAATAAGTCGAAATCACGCTTTTCCGCGCAGATTTTCACAATCAAAAAGTTCATATTCCTATTCAGGACCTCATGATATGTATGAATCTATCGACAAAAACATCATATTCCGTGTTTTCAGAGCGCTATCTGCAGTTATATGAAGTTTGAAATAAGTCAAAATTACCACATTCTGAGCAGTTTCAAAGTATCGCGAATCACATAAATCTATCCAATACAACATAATACGCTTAAATCCGTCCTCAAATGCACAAAATTTTGCGTTTCCAGCGAGTTGTCAGCGTTTCTTCTTAGTCTCGTTGAGAAATTCTTGACTCTGTAAATTTGCTCAGAAGCAAGATTTTGCTTCAGAAGTGCGTTATATGGCAGAATCTAGCACCAAATACATCATATTCCGTGTTTTCAGAGTGCTATTCGCAGTTTCACAAACTTTGGATTTAGTCGAAATCACGCTTTTCCGCGCAGATTTTCACAATCAAAAAATTCAAATCCCTATACAGGACCTCATATTATGTATGAATCTATCGACAAAAACATCATATTTCGTGTTTTCAGAGCGCTATCCGTAGTTATATGAAGTTTGAAATAAGTCAAAATTACCACATTCTGAGCAGTTCCAAAGTATCGCAAATCACATAAATCTATCCGATACAACATAATACGCATGAATCCATCCTCAAATGCACAAAATTTTGCGTTTCCAGCGAGTTATCAGCGTTTTTTCTGAGTCTCGTTGAGAAACTTTTGATTTTGTGAATCTTCTCAGAAGCAAGATTTTGCTTTAAAAGTGCGTTATATGGCAGAATCTAGCACCAAATACATCATATTTCGTGTTTTTAGAGTGCTTTTCGCAGTTTCACAAACTTTGGAATAAGTCGAAATCACGCTTTTCCGCGCAGATTTTAACAATCAAAAAGTTCATATTTCTATTCAGGACCTCATAATATGTATTAATCTATCGACAAAAACATCATATTTCGTGTCTTCAGAGCGCTATCTGCAGTTATATGAAGTTTGAAATAAGTCAAAATTACAACATTCTGAGCAGTTTCAAAGTATCACAAATCCCATGAATCTATCCAATACAACATAATACGCATGAATCCGTCCTCAAATGCACAAAATTTTGCGTTTCCAGCGAGTTATCAGTGTTTTTTCTGAGTCTCGTTGAGAAATTTTTGACTCTGTAAATCTGCTCAGAAGCAAGATTTTGCTTCAAAAGTGCGTTATATGGCAGAATCTAGCTCCAAATACACCATATTCCGTGTTTTCAGAGTGCTATTCGCAGTTTTACAAACTTTGGAATAAGTCGAAATCACGCTTTTCCGCGCCGATTTTCACAATCAAAAAGTTCATATTCCTATTCAGTATCTCATAATATGTATGAATCTATCGACAAAAACATCATATTTCATGTTTTCAGAGCGCTATCCGCAGTTATATGAAGTTTGAAATAAGTCAAAATTACCACATTCTGAGCAGTTTCAAAGTATCGCAAATCACATAAATCTATACAATACAACATAATACGCATGAATCCATCCTCAAATGCACAAATTCTTGAGTTTCCAGCGAGTTTTCAGCGTTTTTTCTGAGTCTTGTTGAGAAATTTTTGACTTTGTAAATCTGCTCAGAAGTAAGATTTTGCTTTAAAAGTGCGTTATATGGCAGAATCTAGCACCAAATACATCATATTCCGTGTTTTTAGAGTGCTATTCGCAGTTTCACAAACTTTGGAATAAGTCGAAATCACGCTTTTTCGCGCAGATTTTTACAATCAAAAAGTTCATATTCTTATTCAGGACCTCATAATATGTATGGAACTATCGACAAAAACATCATATTCCGTGTTTCCAGAGCGCTATCTGCAGTTATATGAAGTTTGAAATAAGTCAAAATTACCACATTCTGAGCAGTATCAAAGTTTCGCAAATCACATGAATCCATCCAATACAACATAATACGCATGTATCCGTCCTTAAATGCACAAAATTCTCGTTTCCAGCTAGTTATCAGCGTTTTTTCTGAGTCGCGTTGAGAAATTATTGACTCTGTAAATCTGCTCAGAAGCAAGATTTTGCTTCAAAAGTGCGTTATATGACAGAATCTAGCACCAAATACATCATATTTCGTGTTTTTAGAGTGCTATTCGCAGTTTCACATACTTTGGAATGAGTCGGAATCACGCCTTATCGCGCAGATTTTCAAAATCAAAAAGTTCATATTCCTTTTCAGGACCTCATAATATGTATGAATCTATCGACGAAAACATCATATTTTGTGTTTCCAGAGCGCTATCTGCAGTTATATGATATTTGAAATAAGTCAAAATTACCACATTCTGAGCAGTTTCAAAGTATCGCAAATCACATAAATCTATCCAATACAACATAATACGCATGAATCCGTCCTCATATGCACAAAATTCTGCGTGTCCAGCGAGTAATCAGTGTTTTTTTTGAGTCTTGTTGAGAAATTTTTGACTCTGTAAATCTGCTCAGAAGCTAGACTTTGCTTCAAAAGTGCGTTATATGGCAGAATCTAGCACCAAATACATCATATTTCGTGTTTTTAGAGTGCTATTCGCAGTTTAACAAACTTTGGAATGAGTCGAAATCACGCTTTTCCGCGCAAATTTTCACAATCAAAAAGTTTATACTCCTATTCAGGACCTCATAATATGTATGAATCTATCGACAAGAACATCATATTTCGTGTTTTTAGAGCGCTATCTGCAGTTATAAGGAGTTTGAAATAGGTCAAAATTACCACATTCTGAGCAGATTCAAAGTATCGCAAATCACATAAATCTGTCCAACACAACAATATACGCATGAACCCGTCTTGAAATGCACAGAATTTTGCGTTTCCAGCGAATTATCAGCGTTTTTTCTGAGTCTTGTTGAGAAACTTTTGACTCTGTAAATCTGCTCAGAAGCAAGATTCTGCTTCAAAAGTGCGTCATGTGGCAGAATATAGCTCCAAAAACATCATATTCCGTGTTTTTAGAGTGCTATTCGCAGTTTTACAAACTCTGGAATAAGTCGAAATCACGCTTTTCCGCGCAGATTTTCACAATCAAAAAGTTCATATTCCTATTCAGGACCTCATAATATGTATGAGTCTATCGACAAAAACATCATATTTCGTGTTTTCAGTGCGCTATCTGCAGTTATATGAAGTTTGAAATAAGTCAGAATTACCACATTCTGAGCAGTTTCAAAGTATCGCAAATTACATAACTCTATCCAATACAACATAATACGCATGAATCCGTCCCTTAATGCACAAAATTTTCGTTTCCAGCGAGTTATCAGCGTTTTTTCTGAGTCTCGTTGAGAAATTCTTGACTCTGTAAATCTGCTCAGAAGTAAGATTTTGCTTCAAAAGTGCGTTATATGACAGAATCTAGCACCAAATACATCATATTTCGTGTTTTTAGAGTGCTATTCGCAGTTTTACATACTTTGGAATAAGTCGGAATCACGCCTTTCCGCGCAGATGTTCACAATCAAAAAGTTCATATTCCTATTCAGGACCTCATAATATGTATGAATCTATCGACAAAAACATCATATTTTGTGTTTTCAGAGCGCTATCTGCAGTTATATGAAGTTTGGAATGAGTCCAAATTACCACATTCTGAACAGTTTCAAAGTATCGCAAATCACATAAATCTATACAATACAACATATTACGCATGAATCCGTCCTCGAATGCACAAAATTCTGCGTCTCCAGCGAGTTATCAGCGTTTTTCCTGACTCTCGTTGAGAAATTTTTGACTCTGTAGATCTGCTCAGAAGCAAGATTTTGCTCCAAAAGTGTGTCATATGGCAGAATCTAGCACCAAATACATCATATTTCGTGTTTTCAGAGTGCTATTCGCAGTTTTACAAACTTTGGAATAAGTCGAAATCACGCTTTCCCGCGCAGATTCTCACAATCAAAAAGTTCATATTCCTATTGAGGACCTCATAATATGTATGAATCTATCGACAAAAACATCATATTTCGTGTTTCCAGAGCGCTGTCTGCAGTTATATGGAGTTTGAAATAAGTCAAAATTACCACATTCTGAGCAGTCTTAGAGTATCGCAAATCACATAAATCTATCCAATACATCATAGTACGCATGAAACCGTCCTCAAATGCACAAAATTTTGCGTTCCCAGCGTGTTATCAGCGATTTTTCTGAGTCTCGTTGAGGAATTCTTGACTCTGTAAATCTGCTCAGAAGCAAGATTTTGCTTCAAAAGTGCGTTATATGACAGAATCTAGCACCAAATACATCATATTTCGTGTTTTTAGAGTGCTATTCGCAGTTTCACATACTTTGGAATAAGTCGGAATCACGCCTTTCCGCGCAGATTTTCACAATCAAAAATTTCATATTCCTATTCAGGACCTCATAATATGTATGAATCTATCGACAAAAACATCATATTTTGTGTTTTCAGAGCGCTATCTGCAGTTATATGAAGTTTGGAATAAGTCAAAATTACCACATTCTGAACAGTTTCAAAGTATCGCAAATCATATAAATCTATCCAATACAACATGATACGCATGAATTCGTCCTCAAATGCACAAAATTCTGCGTTTCCAGCGAGTTATCAGCGTTTTTTCTAAGTCTCGTCGAGAAATTTTTGACTCTGTAAATCTGCTCAGAAGCCAGATTTTGCTTCAAAAGTGCGTTATATGGCAGAATCTAGCACCAAATACATCATATTTCGTGTTTTTAGAGTGCTATTCGCAGTCTTACAAACTTTGGAATAAGTCGAAATCACGCTTTTCCGCGCAGATTTTCGCAATCAAAAAGTTCATATTCATATTCAGGACCACATAATATGTATGAATCTATCGACAAAAACATCATATTTCGTATTTTCAGAGCGCTATCTGCAGTTGTATGAAGTTTGAAATAAGTCAAAATTACCACATTCTGAGCAGTTTCAAAGTATCGCAAATCACATAAATCTATCCAATACAACATAATACGCATGAATCCGTCCTCGAATGCTCAAAATTCTGCGTCTCCAGCGAGTTATCAGCGTTTTTCCTAACTCTCGTTGAGAAATTTTTGACTCTGTAGATCTGCTCAGAAGCAAGATTTTGCTCCAAAAGTGCGTCATATGGCAGAATCTAGCACCAAATATATCATATTTCATGTTTTCAGAGTGCTATTCGCAGTTTTACAAACTTTGGAGTAAGTCGAAATCACGCTTTCCCGCGCAGATTCTCACAATCAAAAAGTTCATATTCCTATTCAGGACCTCATAATATGTATGAATCTATCAACAAAAACATCAAATTTCGTGTTTCCAGAGCGCTATCTGCAGTTATATGGAGTTTGAAATAAGTCAAAATTACCACATTCTGAGCAGTTTCAAAGTATCGCAAATCACATAAAATCTA
Source organism: Dromius quadrimaculatus (assembly GCA_963989225.1). NCBI lineage: Eukaryota > Metazoa > Arthropoda > Insecta > Coleoptera > Carabidae > Dromius > Dromius quadrimaculatus. The sequence goes on from CAXDIG010000096.1 coordinate 88,939, forward strand.
TCCAATACAACATAATACGCATGAATCCGTCCTCAGATGCACAAAATTTTGCGTTTCCAGCGAGTTATCAGCGTTTTTTCTGAGTCTCGTTGAGGAATTTTTGACTCTGTAAATCTGCTCAGAAGCAAGATTTTGCTTTAGAAGTGCATTATATGGCAGAATCTAGCATCAAATACATCATATTTCGTATTCTAGAGTGCTATTCGCAGTTTTACAAACTTTGGAATAGGTCAAAATCCCGCTTTTCGCGCAGATTTTCACAATCAAAAAAGTTTATATTCCTATTCAAGACCTCATAATATGTATGAATCTATCGACAAAAACATCATATTACGTGTTTTCAGAGCGCTATCTGCAGTTATATGAGGTCTGAAATAAGTCAAAATTACCACATTCTGATCAGTTTCAAAGTATCGCAAATCACATAAATCTGTCCAATACAACATAATACGCATGAATTCGTCCTCAAATGCACACAATTTTGCGTTTCAAGCGAGTTATCAGTGTTTTGTCTAAGTCTCGTTGAGAAATTTTTGACTCTGTAAATCTGCTCAGAAGCAAGATTTTGCTTCAAAAGTGCGTTATATGGCAGAATAAAGCACAAAATACATCATATTTCGTGTTTTCAGAGTGCTATTCGCAGTTTTAGAAACTTTGGGATAAGTCAAAATCACGCTTTTCCGCGCAGATTTTCACAATCAGAAGTTCATATTCCTATTCAGGACCTCATAATATATATGAATCTATCGACAAAAACATCATATTTTGTGTTTTCAGAGCGCTATCTGCCGTATATGAAGTTTGAAATAGGTCAAAATTACCACATTCTTAGCAGTTTCAAAGTATCGCAAATCACATAAATCTATCCAATACAACATAATACGCATGAATCCGTCCTCAAATGCACAGAATTCTCTGTTTTCATCGAGTTATCAGCGTTTTCTCTGAGTCTCGTTGAGAAATTTTTGACTCTGTAAATCTGCTCAGGAGCAAGATTCTGCTTTAAAAGTGCGTTATATGCAGAATCTTGCATTAAATACATCCTATTTCGTGCTTTTAGAGTGCTATTTGCAGTCTCACAATTCTTGGAATAAGTCGAATTCTCGCTTTTCCACGTAAATTTTCACAATCAATAAGTTCATATTCCTATTCAGGTCATCGTTGAGAAATTTTTGACTCTGTAAATCTGCTCAGAAGCAAGATTTTGCTTCAGAAGTGCGTTATATGGCTGAATCTTGCACCAAATACATCATATTTCGTGTTTTAAGAGTGCTATTCGCAGTTTTACAAACTTTGAAATAAGTCGAAATCACGCTTTTCCGCGCAGATTTTCACAATCAAAAAGTTTATATTCCTATTCAGGACCTCACTACAACATAATACGCATGAATACGTTCTCAAATGCACAAAATTTTGCGTTTCCAGCGAGTTATCAGCGTTTTGTCTGAGTCTTGTTGAGGAATTTTTGACTCTGTAAATCCGCTCAGAAGCAAGATTTTGCTTTAGAAGTGCATTATATGGCAGAATCTGGCATCAAATACATCATATTTCGTATTTTTTAGAGTGCTATTCGCAGTTTTACAAACTTTGGAATAAGTCGAAATCCCGCTTTTCCGCGCAGATTTTCACAATCAAAAACGTCATATTCCTATTCAAGACCTCATAATATGTATGAATCTATCGACAAAAACATCATATTACGTGTTTTCAGAGCTCTATCTGCAGTTATATGAAGTCTGAAATAAGTCAAAATTACCACATTCTGATCAGTTTCAAAGTATCGCAAACCACATAAATCTGTCCAATACAACATAATACGCATGAATTCGCCCTCAAATGCACACAATTTTGCGTTTCCAGCGAGTTATCGATGTTTTGTCTAAGTCTCGTTGAGAAATTTTTGACACTGTAAATCTGCTTAGAAGCAAGATTTTGTTTCAAAAGTGCGTTATATGGCAGAATAAAGCACCAAATACATCATATTTCGTGTTTTCAGAGTGCTATTCGCAGTTTTACAAACTTTGGGATAAGTCAAAATCACGCTTTTCCGCGCAGATTTTCACAATCAAAAAGTTCATATTCCTATTAAGGACCTCATAATATGTATGAATCTATCGACAAAAACATCATATTTTGTGTTTTCAGAGCGCTATCTGCTGTTATATGAAGTTTGAAATAGGTCAAAATTACCACATTCTGAGCATTTTCAAAGTATCGCAAATCACATAAATCTATCCAATACAACATAATACGCATGAATCCGTCCTCAAATGCACAAAATTCTGCGTTTCCATCAAGTTATCAGCGTTTCCTCTGAGTCTCGTTGAGAAATTTTTGACTCTGTTAATCTGCTCAGGAGCAAGATTCTGCTTTAAAAGTGCGTTATATGGCAGAATCTTGCATTAAATACATCCTATTTCGTGTTTTAAGAGTGCTATTCGCAGTCTCACAATTCTTTGAATAAGTCGAATTCTTGCTTTTCCGCGTAAATTTTCACAATCAATAAGTTCATATTCCTATTCAGGTCTCATAATATGTATGAATCTATCGAAAAAAACATCATATTTCATGTTTTCAGAGCGCTACATGCAGTTATATGAAGTTTGAAATAGGTCGAAATTACCACATTCTGAGCAGTTTCAAAGTATCGCAGATAACATGAATCTATCCAATACAACATAATACGCATGAATCCGTCCTCAAATGCACAAAATTCTGCGTTTCCAGCGAGTTATCAGCGTTTTTTTCTGAGTCTCGTTGAGAAATTTTTGACTCTGTAAATCTGCTCAGAAGCAAGATTTTGCTTCAAAAGTGCGTATATGGCAGAATCTAGCATCAAATACATCATATTTTGTGTTATAGAGTGCTATTCGCAGTTTTACAAACTTTGGAATATGTCGAAATCACGCTTTGCCGCGCAGATCTTCGCAATCAAAAAGTTAATATTCCCTATTCAGGACCTCATAACATGTATGGATCTATCGACAAAAACATCATATTTCGTGTTTCAGAGCGCTATCTGCAGTTTATATGAAGTTTGAAATAAGTCAGAAAAACCACATTCTGAGCAGTTTCAAAGTATCGCAAATCACATAAGTCTATCCAATACGACATAATACGCACGAATCCGTCCTCAAATGCACAAAATTTTTGCGTTTCCAGCGAGTTATCAGCGTTTTTCTGAGTCTCGTTGAGAAACTTTTGACTGTAAATCTGCTCAGAAGCAAGATTTTGCTTCAAAAGTGCGTTATATGGCTGAATCTTGCACCAAATACATCATATTTCGTGTTTTTGGAGTGCTATTCGAAGATTTACAAACTTTGGAAATAAGTCGAAATCACGCTTTTCCGCGCAGATTTTCACAATCAAAAAGTTCATATTCCTACTCAAGACCTCATAATATGTATGAATCTATCGACAAGAACATCATATTTCGTGTTTTCAGAGCGCTATGTGCAGTTATATGAAGTTTGGAATAAGTCAAAATAACCACATTTTGAGCAGTTCCAAAGTATCGCAAATCTCATGTATCTATCCAATACAACATTATACGCATGAATCCGTCCTCGAATGCACAAAATTTTGTTTTCCAGCAAGTTTGGAATAAGTCAAATTTACCACATTCTGAGCAGTTTCAAAGTATCGCAAATCACATAAATCTATCCAATACAACATGATACGCATGAATCCGTCCTCAATTGCACAAAATTTTGCGTTTCCAGCGAATCATCGGCGTTATTTCTGAGTCTCGTTGAGAAATTTTTGACCCTGTTAATCCGCTCAGAAAAAATATTTTGCTCTAAAAGCGCGTTATATGGCAGAACCTTGCACCAAATACATCATATTTCGTGTTTTTAGAGTGCTATTCGCAGCTTCACAAACTTTGGAATAAGTAAGAATCACGCTTTTCCACGCAGATTTTCACAATTAAAAAGTTCATATTTCTATTCAGGACCTCATAATATGTATGAATCTATCGACAAAAACATCATATTTCATATTTTCAGAGCGCTATCTGCGGTTATATGAAGTTTGGAAATATGTCAAAATTACCACATTTTGAGCAGTTTCAAAGTATCGCAAATCACATAAACCTATCCAATACAACATAATACGCATGGATCAGTCCTCAAATGCACAAAATTTTGCGTTTCCAGCGGGTTATCAGCATTTTTTTCTGAGTCTTGTTGAGAAATTTTTGACTTTGTAAAACTGCTCAGAAGCTAGATTTTGCTTCAAAAGTGCGTTATATGGCTGAATCTAGCACCAAATTCATCATATTTTGTGTTTTTAGAGTGCTATTCGCAGTTTTACAAACTTTGGAATAAGTCGGAATCACGCTTTTCCGCGCAGATTTTCACAATCAAAAAGTTCATATTCCTATTCGGAACCTCATGATATGTATGAATCTATCGACGAAAAACATCATATTTCATGTTTTCAGAGCGTTATCTGCAGTTATATGAAGTTTGAAATTAGTCAAAATTACCACATTTTGAGCAGTTTCAAAGTAAAGTAAAACACATGAATCTATCCAATACAACATTATACGC